>QGMK01000044.1:0-55927 GCA_007825345.1 Lachnellula suecica | reverse complement strand
GTGGATGTTGTGTTTCTAGCAATAGATTCATATTGCCGATTTGGTTCTCGTTGCTCAACAGAATCCTCCATCTGGTAGAATTCAAAACTTGTCTGATAATAGGTAAATCGAACAAAGCAAGTGATAGCTCAAGCAATAGATAGTAGTATGAAAGTGCAGTACGAGAAAATACTGAGATGGGTACTATCCTTATATATGAAATGAAAAGCTGAAAAATCTCGGAACATCCTTGCTCAGATCCCACGACACAAAAGCCCTCATACGGTAAACGTTAATCATCAGCCCACTGAAGAAGTGCATGGAGCCATTCAGACATCATTTTGAAGTCTTGGCAGGTAACGGGGATATTTCGCTGTTCGGGAGGAACAGGAAAGGAACAGGAATTGACGCCTCTGACGGAATCGCTGCAAGACGGCATGAGGCTGAAGACTTGAATCCCAATGAAGAGAATTCTTAACTCATGATACGACTTTGAATACATGACTCGTCAATCATAAGAGACGTGAAAAGCTAGAACGCATTACCTAGTACTTTGGCCCGGAAGCATATAAGGCTTAGTTAGCGGGATAGGAGCCAATCCTAGTCCAAGCTCAGCGCAAGCGGTACCGCATCAACCCTGACGTTTTACCGGCCAGATGCCGAGGGTTGAGAAGGTACGGCAGCGATGTCGGTAGAGTAAGCGGTCGGAGGACGAGATATGACAGTCTAATAGCAGCGGAACTCATAGGAACTAGCTAAAGCTTCCCGCTGCCACTGTAGTGAAAGATCCATGTAACTTTACTAAATCTGAATCCGTGAGTTGAGCACATAAAGAGGAAGGAAGAGTCCAGGGCACCCTCAAGAAGAAAAAGTATGTGTACACGTGACTCCGTGCCGCCACAAAATTCTGTCAGACTTGGCAACCATCACCTCTTGCGAATCTGCCCGCCCTGCTATCTCGTCGAAAAATTGAGGTTCTTGCATATATGTCAATATAAGGGCGCGGTAAGTACATGACAGTAAGAAACTCTCCTCGCACTTACATTCGTTCAACTTAACCTCAGCTCACCATGACAACAATCATCAACGCAACCTGCGCCTGCACAACATTCACCTACCAGGTCTCCCTTCCCACAACCTCCCTTCCCATTCCCCGCGCCCTCTGCCTCTGCGACTCCTACCGTCGAATATCCGATTCCTACGACATCTCCTACATCAGCGCATCCATGGACATCGAGCCCTCTGATTACGCCCTCAAAGCCTACAAGGTCTCGCCCAATTTCACAGCCTACTTTTGCTCTAGCTGCGGCGCGCATGTGCTAGGTAAAGGGAACGGTAGAGAGAGTTGGTATCTTGCGACGGGGATCTGGGATCGTACGGAGGGGATCATAGAGTGGACAGGCTGCATGTGGGTGGAAGATACTTTGGATGGCGGGATTTCGGTATGGTTCAGGAATATTGAGGAAAGTGATGGGAGTAAAAGGGCATTGAAGAGGTGGGTAAGGCAGGCCGGGGAGAGCGAGCTTATACCCGAGGGCACATTGGAAGTCTTGCCAGAGAAAGAAAAGAAGAAGGGAACAGAGAACTTAAAAGCACAGTGCTTGTGTGGAGGCGTGAAGTTCTATATCACTCGTCCGAATGCAGCCTCAAAAGCTGTGCGCTCGCCTTTCCCAGACTTGATGAAGCCCTACCACAGCACCTCGTCCGCGAATCCCGAGAACGAGACCTGGTGGTTACGGGATAACGAGTCGAAATACCTGGCTGGGACATGCGCTTGCGCGTCCTGTCGCCTTGCGTCTGGGTTTGAGATCCAACCCTGGGCTTTTGTACCGCTGTGCAATATCTTTCATGAAGATGGAACGCCCCTCGATTTTGAAAGAGGGACGTTGAAGCGGTATGAGAGCTCGAAGGGCGTCTGGCGGGAGTTCTGTGGTACATGCGGCGCGACCGTGTTTTGGCATTGCGAGGAAAGATCGGGGTTGATCGATGTAAGTGTTGGGCTGTTTGATCCCTCGGAAGGAGCGAGAGCGGAGGGCTGGCTAGAATGGTGGACTGGGAGGGTCAGCTTTGCTGAAATGGCGGTAAGTAAGAGTTTGGTTGCTAGTCTTGAGAAGGGGTTGAAAGAGTGGGAGCAGAAGCGTTGAGTTTTGTTTCCGTCGACACGTTTTCTTATGTTGTATGAGTGCGGAAGGGTCGATGCTTCGAGTGCTGGTTTCGGCGTACAAATCCTATGTCACAGTCTCGGCAGACACTCTAAATTCTTCTTTTCTTCGGTGGGACGGGGTCACGATGTTGCGTGTTATTTTTGTCTCTAAGTTGATCTGGCGATATTGAGCCAGTTCTGGAGCAATCACGTGGACGCCCCCCTTTTCATCATCTCATCTGCAAGCCATCAAGCCACCAAATCATCCCAGAAGCCGCATCCCGAGGCATTCAGTGAGTCTAGAGTCCTTATTTCAACGTCCGACCTCCTGATCTTATGCTCTAGACCGCCTCGCAGAGTAGCCGCTCTCCGTTACCCGTATTACCTCAACTCGGAGGAACGATTGGCGGTGCTTTCTCGGTCCCTCCTTCCTGTATTCCCAACGAGCTTCGAGTCGCACTGCACTAAGGTTTAACATCCGATGCTGCAGGACCCATTCCTGGGGTCGCGGCTTCTAAGTTGATTCACATGTCGCTGCCCATCTCCAATTGTCTTCCATCCGGGATTCATGTCACCAACATCACGATGGGAGAGGTTTATTGGTTGCACAGTAAAGGGGCAAAGAAGTGCATCAAGACACAATCTGTAATTCCCCTCCTTGGGATCTGCAAGGTATTGTGGTACAAGAGCGCCTCTTTGAGTCTTGTGGGACTTTCTTGCCAATAGATGCATGAAAGGCAGCTTCATTCAAAGTTCTCCGCGCCTTCTTAAAGTGAATAAGTTTGGCAATTTTGTGAATGTAGCTCCTTTCACGCCAAGCTCTTCATATTGTATCTATTGAAAATTGAATTGGTTCAAGTGTCCGTCGCGTCTATTGTTGCTTCGCACATCGACTACTTAGTCCAGCCATCTCGCTTGTATTTCCCTGCCGTTCTCCAACGTCAACAACACCTCGCAGCTGCAACTCTGCACGACTCCAACTCCATCTCCAACCTCTGGCCACCATTGCTACTGCTACCTTGCTCCCCTGCTCCTGCTTCCTTGCTGAGAACCACACTCGAGCGCAACCATGGGTCTTTACAAACGCAAGATCGCCGTCGCCGACGACGTTGTTACTGGTGCCGTGCACCTCACATTGAAACAATCCCTCGTGCCGTGTCTTCTAGGTACGTCTTTCATTCACAAATATCGTTGCTTTATTCTTGCAGCCAGTACTGACCATCATCCGCAGTCACAATCCTCTTTTTCCTATGGTAAGTGGAACATAGATCGGTTTCCCACCAAAAGTGGTGTGAAATCTCAGCACGAATTCAACTGACATTCACCAGGGGCTTCGCATATGGACTTCTCGATGTCTTGAATCCGCACTTCCAGAAATCTCTCAACATCACTCCCGCCAAGTCTTCCGGTCTCTCAGCCGCCTACTTCGGCGCCTATCTCCTCTGCCCTCCTACCGTTTCCGGATGGGTTCTCCGAAAATGGGGTTTCCGCGTCACGTTCATGTGCGGTCTATTCATCCTCGCAGTCGGCTGTCTTCTGATGTGGCCCTCTGGGGTGACACACTCCTTCGGCGGATTCTGCGGCAGCATGTTTGTTGTTGGAGCCGGACTCTCCACTCTCGAGACAGCCGCTGATCCCTTCCTCGCCATCTGCGGTCCTCCCCGATACTCGGAAATTCGATTGAACTTGGCGCAAGCCGTTCAAGCTGTCGGCTCCTTTGTTGCTCCTCTCCTAGCCAGCAGAGTGTTTTTCGCCAAGACGGTCGATACTAACGAGGGATTGAAAAACGTCCAATGGGTTTATCTTGGCGTTGCTTGCTTCGTCGCCCTCCTGATCTTCCTCTTCTTCTTTGCTCCCATGCCTGAAATTACCGATGCCGACATGGGCTTCCAGGAAATGGAAATCGCCGACTCTGATCCCGGACCATTCAGAAAGCAGACCAACTTGTTCCTTGCCGTCTGGAGTCAATTCTGCTATGTTGGTGCTCAGGTCGCTGTTGCCAACTACTTCGTCAACTTTTGTGAAGAGTCTGGAAAGAGCGCTTCAGTGTCTTGTAAGTTATATGCCCACACCACCTGCCGATTGTATTCTGATTATCTTCAGCCGACATATTCGCTGCTGCTCAAGGTCTTTATGCCTTCAACCGTTTCCTCGCCGGTGGTCTCATGACAGTCAAAGCCATCAAGCCCCGCTACATTCTCGGCACCTACCTCGCCCTATGTTTCATCTTCGTTCTTGCCGCCTCGCAAGCTTCAGGCAATGCCTCCATCGCCATGCTCTGTCTAGTCCTATGCTGGGAGTCTGCCTGCTTCGCCACGATCTTCACGCTCGGTCTCCGTGGTCTTGGACGTCACACGAAAATGGGTGGATCCCTCATCGTAGCAGCCATCTCGGGAGGTGCAGTGTTTCCACCAATGACGGGCGCCGTCGCAACCTACCTACAGAAGCAAGGCAGCAAAAGGCCGTTCCATATGGCTATGCTCATCCCGATGGCTGGCTTCATCTGCGCTTGGATCTATCCAATCTACGTCAATGTCTTCAACCGCGAGACCATGGATATCCGCCGCGCCACCGCTGTCGGCATCGAGCCTGCGCCCATGAACAAGGAGGAGTACGGCCTGAGCCAGACCGATTCCGGCGACCGCAAGTACGGTGCGAATGTGGCTCTGCACCAAGCCAGGAACTAAGAAAAACACGGCATTTGCTACTTAAATTTAGGTTGGAGGACGGTACTTGTGGAAGATCTGGTGGTGCGTTATTATGCGTCGATCTCACAAGTCAGGTTTGCACGCTCTGGACAGCTGATGCTGGCTCTAATAAAGGCAACTTCAGTTGCATGGCAATATTCCAATATCCCGGAAGACTGCGGTAGTGTTACCTTACTCGTATAGTAATGGCAACGGCAATAATTTCATGGAAATTAATAAAAATATTTCCTCTCCTCCCACGCTCCTAATTTGCTCCCTGGGATATTGTGGTGTAGCCCCTCGAACGGGAACGCGCATCTACCACGCCACGCTTTTCAAGCGTACAAAACTCCCTGCCGTAACCCGCGTATAGTAGCACTGTTCGTTTTCTAGAATCATGCATGGAAAATACCGATGTGTTGGATCTCCCGATGCAGTGGCTGCACGTACCCGTCGTGCTCTGGAAGCCCCGCGGCCGTCATTTGGTGGTACGGACCTTATATCAGATGGTTTGCGATGCGTGGTATTTAATATAGGTGACGCTTGTTTGGAAACAGGCATGTCTTGGACCCTGCCCTGCAGGTGGAGAATTGGAGTTTTGGGATTCGGAATCAAGATGAGGAGGTGGGCAGTGTACGTTTGCTGGTTTTGTGGCTACGGGGTTGGTGGTGGTTGTGTGCCGGTATTCTGTGGGGAAAGTGAGTTGTGATTTGAGAGTTACGAAGGTAGCAAGAAGAACGCTGCAAAATAAAGATTGTGCCGGGTTCTTTTTCTCTGAGAGCCAGCAGGAAAATGGTACAAACCGCGAAAACTCGGAGGCGGGCATATCAAACCTCGCCGGCGCGTCGCATTAAATCAAACGAAAGAAAGGGGTAGAGGATAGATACGGTAGGTATTGCTTGATTCCTCGCTGGGTAAGATTTTACACTGGGTCTGGTTGCTCTTTATGGCAATGCAAATCCGAGAGCATATGATTATATAAACAACATACGCCATTTTTAAAACTTGCCCAAAACCGCCCAAAACAAGTCTGTAAAAGACCTCGGAGGTCCATCAGATTGTTTCTCGTCTTCTCGCGATAAGACATGTCCAGCGGACTTTTTCTCCGGAGTGCTGCCATCGACAACAGTCGATGAAGGTTCGAGGAATCGAGGAGGTCGAGGAAGCCTCGTCTCCTGGAGATAAGAATGATAAAGATCGATACTGTCTTCGATTCGTCGAGGAAGCCTCGTCTCCTGGAGATAAGAATGATAAAGATCGATACTATCTTCGATTTGAACGAGTGGAAGTATTTTCTCCTTGTCCCAGCTATACTCGGGCTCAGATCGAGAAGGAAGGCGAACCTGAGTCTCCCCTCCAAAGTATTCAGAGATGTCTTTGAAGACTTCATCAATACATATCATATAAGCCCAAGGAAGCGAGTCTCGGCCAGCAATGATGAATCCGCACAGTCGTCCTTGTCTTATGACCCAGGAACCACAATCTCCATGCTCTAATCAATGTTAGCTTAAAAATGCATCAAGGGAAAATCGGCGGAGAACCTACCTATACGACGTTCCAAGGTTATCTGTCTGACTTGACGGAAAGTTCTCCCGAGATATACGGATGCTGAAGTTGAGTTCAAATTTCCACGTTGCAAGCCACTTCCTGCAGATATCCAAACCGGCCCCGAAACAAGCTCTGCTGCTGTAATGATACCGGTAATTAGAGTTGGCGCTGACTCTCCAGGAATGTTAATAAGGTTTGGGAGCAAAAAGTCATTGGATGGAATGATCAACGCCCAGTCAGGAGTGCAATCCCGAGTGCTGTTTTCTCTGAATCTGACTGTGGACAAAGGCGAATCGCTGTCGAATATCACCCCACGGTGCTCCAGTCTTCGGAACTGGGGAAACTGGGAGACGTTAAGAGATTCGTCCGCATGGCTATGCACATCTCTGAATCCGTTTTTCGAGAAATTTTCTACCTTCTCGCTGCCAATGGCGAAATTACTTGATTTCGTGGCCGAACTGATGTCAGAGCCAGAGCTATCCGATTCGCTGCCATCGGATTCTGTTGCCATTGAAGTGTCACCGAATGGTTGACTTCTGTGTGGCGACGGAATAAACGGATGTCCAGCAGTCAAGTAGGCCTGGTGCTCGCCAATGCATATTAGCCCGCCAAGTGTGAGCCTCACTTCAACTTGTTCATTGGTAGTGTTTCCAGCGAACCCCCCGTTAATCTTCGCAGTAGTTCCGCATATTGTGGTAGGAGATAATAGGAGTCTTGCCTCAATTCCGAGCAATGGGTAACCTAAAGGCAGGGTCGATGGGCTCGATCGGTATCCGAAGGATTTGTCAACCCGTATGAAGTATGGAAAGCCGGAATGTTTCAGCCCGTCAAGTTCGCCCAGTGTTGATTTCAATGCCCTTTTCTTTTTGCTACTGCAGCAAGTGACGAGTACTGAGGGCTTGAAACTCTTTGGGTTGCTACCAGCCATGAAGAACTCGAGAGCCATGGCTGATTCACTGTCGTGGGTGGCCGTCAAAGAGCGCTTGATGGCATTGATCAACATTTCCTCGATGCTTTCACCCCAGAGTCTTGTTGCCTCTGCAGGTTTGGGCATATCGGTAGAGACGTAGCACTTTTTGTCAAACTTGGTGATGGTGTATTGAGCGAGTGGAAGGGTGACAGCTGTGATGACGGGGACCGGATCGATCTGCGTACTTGGAGTTGGAACAACGCGAGCATTCTCAATGATATCGAACTCCTCCGTGTCCAAGGGGACTTCTTGAAGAGTCGGAGCTTTGGGAGCATCCCGGGTTGGCGCATGTAGCCGTGGCCAAGAGTCAGTTCGTTCAATCGATGCACGACCGAGGCCCGACGTTGTAGAAATACTTGACGCTCCATTTATAGAAGACCGAGGTGTGCAGGTACTCGATGGTGTGTAGACATCAGAAGAAGCTACATTGTTAGCAGCTGTATTCGTTGAATTTCCGGTTGCTGTAGGATTCAAAAACTGCAAGTATGGATTTCGGTTTCCCAACGGTATGTTAGATGTTCTGCGTGGTGCGGAAACATCTTCGTGGACTCCAAGAACTCTCTCTTTAGGAAGCAGTTTATATAAGTCGAGTGGAGGGACGGATTTTATTCTGAAGGCCATTGCTCTCGTGATCTAGAGGAGGATTGCTGGTGGTGCTCCGGACAGTGAGGCTGGGCTCCAGTTTTGTAGCCTGCCTCGTCGTAATGGTCGCCATCTATCTCATCGGCAGTTTTTGAGTGTCGCAGAATGTGAATGACACATCGAATTGGCGCCACCTTCCGTCGGCATCTGATATTGTGTGGAGTAGGTGAACAAAATATGAGGTTGGAGGTGAGGCTGGGGATGAAGTGGCGTTCGATGTGACTCCGCATGCATATAGCCAGCCTTGCGAAAAGCCTGACGACAGAAGCTGAAAAGAACCCGTCGTCGCCTTTTCATAATGCTTTCTTCTTCAAGAAAATGGCCACTATCAAGTCCGCCGTGACCGAGCCGCCAGGTCCTGAAGCTGAAGTCGCAATCATCAAGCAATTCTGGGGAAAGGACGTCGCCAAAGGACGAACAGACGCGTACCGATCCTACTTCCGCTACTACTCAACAGAATGCAGACGGCTCCAAATTGGTGTTTCGAAAGAATCATGGCTATCCTCGAGCATGGCAGCGAGTACTCACGCCGAGATCCTCTTCGTCGTACGCACGCTTTCTTTCGACAAACACTCGCGACGCCCTGAAGTACGAGCCTTGCTCCGACAACACTTTGTCATTTCTGACGACGCGGCTCTAAACCGTTCAATCGACTTCGCATTGCGAGCTTGGCTGATGCTGAATGTCAGAGAAGAACGCTTCAGCTTGCATACACCTCGCACGCCGACGATGGAATGGGACGATGAGATGTCTCTCGCAGACTTCGTAGAGATCAACTTTCCCGCGGCCAGTCCTTCGATCGCGCCCAACAATGCAAAGCCAGTACAATTCGATGATATGTTTACGGCGGCGAATATGAACCGACTGAGTAGAGTTGATGTAGAGTGGACGTCATGTCTAACGGACCATTTGAAGTTTGACAAAAGCAGAAGGATCGTGAGAATCTACCCGTTCAAGCAGATCCTTCTCGACCAACTAGAGATCTGGGAAAAGGCAGCGACGAACCCGGAAATGGCAAACAGGTTGGTCGGTCTTTCCCCTTAGCCAAAAGAACGCAAAATGAACGTGAAGACAAATAGAACGTTGATACCGAAAGGAGTACTGCGAGAAACAGTCCTCTCCCTTAACCTAATCTTCCCACCCTGGGATCTCCGCACGCACAACTTCATGCTGCAGCACGACCAGACATTCCACCATGAAGGCTCGTTCTCTGATTGTCAGGTTTTGAAGTTGACAGATTTTGCGTATTGGGGTGACAGGCTTTTAGAGTTACACCACGTGTTCAACTCGCCTGCGTTGGGGTGGACACAGCTTTGGATTGACCGCCGGAATCCGCAGCAATGGTATAATTTTTGGTTCTTTGGAGTCGTGATTGTGTTGCTTACTGTTTTCTTTGGCGTGATTTCTTCGGTGACGGCTGTTATGCAGACTGCGTTTGCGTATGAGGCGTTGAAATTAGCTCGGATACAAGCTGCAGCTCCGGCGGGTGAGGGGTGAGATTATAAGTGAGATTGAGAAGCTGGAGAGTATATATGTGGCTCAAAAGATTCATAGTAAACGTTGAAAAGCTGGGTCAAAAGACTCTCCAGATGGGGCACACTACCCCTCAGTTTGAACCAATGGCACCCGCCATCCAATATACAATTGTCTATATCAATATCATACAAGTTACAACTCATCATCCTCCCTCGACGGCAGCAGTCTACCCCTCCTCGACTTCACCTGCGCATCCTCCTCCTCCACCTTAGCAACCACTTTCTTGACCCTATTCGCCGCCTTTTGCCTATCTTGTTCCGTCTCCGGTTTCCCAAGTCCTGGCGGTGGGAGCCAGGTAACTTCGCCCGTCTTCGCAGCCTCGAGGCGTTTCCTCTGCCCTTCCTGTCCTGCGCGGCCGAGAACACCGGCTATGACTTGTATGCAACGTAAACTATTCCAACCCCATTAGTATATATGATTTGGGTAAGGGGGAGAGAACAAACCTGTCATCATTCGCCGGAATAGGATACGTAACCCAAGTAGGATCCGCATCCGTATCCACAATACCCACCGTCGGGATATTATTCAAGCCACACTCATGCAACAGCACATAATTCTCCAACGGATTCAAACACACCACCAAATCCGGCTTCAGCGCCTTCCACTCCGCAACCTTCTCCTCGAACCCATACGTGATATCCACATCATCCTTATCCACCACCTTGATCCCGCACCGCGCCAGGATCTGATCCCCATTCGTGATACTCCCGGGTATCCACTTCTCGAACAAATGGCAGCCCTTCGCCATTGTAGCAGCCTTCACCACCGCCGGCGCCTGTCCCGCTCGCGTGCCCACAAACAAGATCAAGCCCCCATGGTACGCTACACCTTCTACGACCTTCGCAGCACGGCGTAGATGCGCTGCTGTTTCTTCGAGGCTGATGATGTGCACCCCCTGCCGGATACCAAAGATATATCGCTGGTTCGCCGGGTTCCACAAACTTGTGCTGTGCCCCAGGTGGCTCTGGCTCGCCAGCAACAACTCCAGCGTAACATCCTCTGGGCGCGGCGGGTTCGTCACCAAACTATCCGGCACGTATTCCTCTTCCACGATAGAGCCCAGAGTCAGCGTGCGTTTCTTGATATGCTGTTTGTGCGCGTAGGCGTCTTTAACGGCGTCGGTGGGCTCGCTGGCGGAAGTGGGCGGCACGAAGGATTGCGTGAGGTGCAGCGCGTTGATATTGGCTTCGATGGAGTGCGTTTCTTTCAGCTGATTTTGGAGGGAGGAGTCTATGGCGCTGGTGTCGTGGGTGAGGGTGTCGGTGGTTAGGGTGCGGAGGAAGGATCTTCGTAAGGGGGCGGCGAGGGCTCTTCGGCCTGAGGAGAGTCAATTAGCATGTGAAATTGTGAGTACCGGAGTAGGGATGTGCTTACCATGCCGTATGGCAACATTTCGGAGTATCATTGTTGTTTAGGAGCTTACATGTGGTCTAGTCTCCGTATCAACTTTTTGAAGCTCAGGTCGATATCGCGCTAACAAGCGCTATCCACTTCTGGAAATTCTGCCATTCAGTCCCACCGCCCTAGAAAAGCAACCTTCTATTGATTTTCTGACGAGGTATATGAAAAAGAGTTCATCAGATTATAGATACGCCTGCCTATTTTTTAGTATAAAGCTTCCAAAGTCCCGAAAAGATAGCAAATGAAATACAAATCCTGCCCGGCATCAGAAGTTTTTACCACACAAAATCCGTGACAAGGGCACTCAAAGTATTTCACTGCGGAAGTTATTTTTAGGGTATTTACTGGTATAATTGAGTGAAATTATCTTGTAGGGTCGATCTCATTAATGCATCGCAGCAGAATGCAACGAATCGAGCACTATAATACAGACGTATATCTACAAGAAAACAAAACTTCCCCAAAAAACGCGTTAACGCAGTCTATCTTCAAGACTCATGGTATTAACGGCTCGTAGCACGAGTCAAAGCAAACACGCCAACAATAACAACAGCAAGAGTCACAATTGCCCCCGGCAATAACAACTCGTTGGGAACGCCAGCAATCACCTGCTCTTCCAGTGGCTTCGCAGCAGCTTTCCTTGATCTCGATCGCACGGGCGCCTCTTCCTCGCTCTCTTCTTCATCGGATATAACACGTCTGCGCTCGCGGATGGTGGATGCGGGCGGGGTTGCAACTTGGGAGATGACTGGGTGGGGATCGAGAGTGGCGCTGATTGGTGGCTTTTCAGGGTCGTGAACAAATAGGTCAACCTTGTCCCGTCGTCCTTGTCTGGCCATCAAGACCGCTTCCAAGAGATCTTGGTCCGTGGTGATAGAGACAGTGTCTCCATCGTCATCTAAATAGCTAAGAGCGAAGCCAGAGCTACCAAGTTTGCCGTCCTCAAAGGTTGCGGCGCCTCCAACAGCTTCAATCTCCGATCCGAGTTTCGAGACGACAGCATCAATCAATTCTAGCATGCCATTCCTGGCAATGACCTGCAATCGGTGGACGCGTCCACTAGGGGCCTTGAACTTGAATGGGAATGGAACTTCCTCCGGGGGAGTGTCTGCTGGTCGGCTGATTACCGAGTGCTCGGGAGATCCAACATGGGATGCAGAGTCGCCTGGAGCAACACTGGCATCAACTATCCGCTCATGGCCTCGAGACATATCAGGTGACATCAATGATCGGCCGGCTGTGTGGTGGTGGCTTCCTTCTCCAGATACCATTGACTCGGTTTCATTTTCAAGAGAGAGCCAGAACTTGTTCCAGGCTGGACCTTCGCTGTCTCCAGTTGACATGGTGTTGATTTGCTCCAAGGTGGCATAAGTCAGCTTGAGGACATCGACCATTCCCACAATTTCTCCAGCGTCGTTCATTACAGGAAGATTCAGGTAATGCCCATCTAAAATAATCAGTCTAGTCTTTATCTGGAGCTTAACGAGACTTACCATGCATCTTTCGCAGTGCTGACTGAATGCTCATATCCATTGGAGCAAAGTCTGGGTGTGGAGTCATGACACGAACCACACTGCAAGTTGCTGGATCCAATCCAGGAGCAATAACACGCAAGACAACATCCTTACTCGTGAAAATACCAGTGATAGAGCCTTGATCTTGAACTAGCACGGCTGTAGTGTGGTGCTCCTTCATCATAGCTGCTGCATCCTTTACGGAGGTGCGTACAGTGACAGTGACTGGTGGTCTACCGTCCAGAACAGACTCCAATGTAGGTCCAGACATCTTGGATCGCAGGGCCTCCACGTATTGAATGATTTGTTGAGGTTGACTCGATCCCAATTCCGATTGAACACCCTCCAAAGCATCATAGAGCTTCCTCGAGGAACTATAAGCACGCTCCAGCTTCTCCATAGCATCGTAAAAGCACTTTGTGATATCGAGAATACCAGAGATATCTTGGTTCTCATCCATGACTGGCAGATGGCGGAATCCCTTTCGAACCATGAGATCCAATGCATCAGTGGCACTTGTATCCGTCCTTGCACATAGGGGATTCTTGGTCATAATCTCAGAGATCATGATGCTGCTGGCCTTGACTCCCGCGCCCACAACTCTGAATGCAAGATCCTTTGCGGTAAAAATACCTGCAATACGATCATCATCGTCTGTCACCAAAACACAATCCTCCCTCTTTGCTGCCATCAATTGTGCGGCCTCGGCGACAGTGGTATTGGGCTTGATCTGAAGGGCCTGACTAGGCCGCAGAGCGAGGACCGTTCCCGGGGGCGCCTTTCTCGTCTGTCGTGCTCGGCCAGTCGTGTGCTTCTTCTTGCTGAGGTCCGTCTCGATCTTCCTCCGGATGGCCTGCAGAGGTCAGTTTTAAGGCCATTGATAAGAGCTAGATGCCATACCTCATCCCTCTTCGTCTGTTTCTGTCTGCTGGCACTCATCGTGGATCCGCCGGCCTCACTTGGGGCTGTTGTGCTGGTATGGGTTTCGAGGGCTGGACGGGGGATGTTCGAGGCGGCAGGACTGTTGTTGAAGGTTGGCATAGTCCCACGGGCCTGCCCACCACGGTTGGGCGTTCTCAGAGTACCGGTGGAGGCCATGGTATCCAAGCGATGATGAAAGTTCAATATGTGGAATGCAGTTAAGAACTGGGGGGCAGCGTCTGGAAAGAAGGTTCCAAAAACTTTGGGGCGCGTTGTTGATAGCAACGTGCATCCGCTAGTTCTATTTAGGGAGCACTGGTGGTGCCTGGACAACATTCATTTTTAAAAAAAATTTCGATATCCTTTTTTTCAGACTTCACAATAAATTTGCGATTGTCTCACAGTCTATGATACATTAGGCTGCGAAATAGCAGAGAAGTAATGAACCGAAAATGCCTGTTATATTTGCGAAGCGCTTAAGTTCTTCCGGGGAGACATCGGTGCAGGTCCACTATGCTATGAGGCCACTTTTAACATGAAAATATATTCTTCGCCTTCCTTTATAATAATCGGAGAAAGACGAACACCATAAATTGAGTTTCTTCACATCTGTACTCCTAGACTACTTCTCTTTATTTGCAGGCTTACAGTGTATTCTACGCACCGGAAAAGCCACAGTCTAAGACATATTTTGGGCCGAGGTAATCTCCCGCGACTCCCCAACATGGAACGAACGCAGTCTTCAACTTCCATGATCTGTTATAATACATCCAAGCTTTTTCGGTACTTATGCTGTAACGCCTCCGCCAACGACCGAGACGGTACTCAGCCCCTTGATAAAAGCTCGCCCAGCGCAGCAACTGCACGATGTCCCGTGACTCTAGTCCTATGCAGTACCGTCTTTGCAGCATCTCTTTTGAAGCTTCAGCCGAGCAAATCTAAGCCTCATCCAAGTCCATCAATGTTAAAGCAGTACGATTGTAAGTTTGGGGGTGCCAGACGTTTTCACAATACCTCAAATAAGTCTTGCCCTTTCTCAACGCTTTGTCTTTGTGAAGCCCGCGGGCTGTCACGATTAAGGAAGTCTCACTTCAATAACACTGGTAGGCATTATCTAGTAGAATATCGAGCTCAACTCCAAGACAACGGAAGAAAACGGTTCGAAGCAAAAAAATCTTACGGTTGGAAAAACTTTCGAAATTTTGCTTTAGGTCAGGTGCATATTCTTCAACATCTTTTGTTAGAGCTTTGGGATCTCTATCTATGCTTCAAGTTATAGTCTCAAGACTAGGCTCCTTTCTTGTCTCATTCTCTCCAGTCTGTAGGCTCAAAATTTCACCTATCCAAAAACAATTCTTGGGTCTTCTCACGTGAGCTCCTCATCGGGTCACTTCATACTCGCCCTCAATATGCCCCACCGAGAGACTCCAGTCTTTCTCACTTCGTCACTCTGTTGTATCTCTTATGGCTGAGTCAATAGTTGTTGCCGTGTTTATTATTGGGACTCAATCTATTCTTGGCCCCCATTGTACCGGGCTCTTTATGCCGAGTCACGTAGTCGTGGACTCTACCCTAGATGGCCTGGTTGCTTCGTATTTCTGTGTATACTTCTCTTATATTAAACTTGAGACTCTCTTTAGTAGAACTAAATCATGATGTCCAAGTAAGTTTAATCTTTGTTTTTAAAGAGTCTGGTTCTCTTAAGCACTCAATTCCAAATGAATTTAGAGTGAGAAAATTTAGACAGATACCATCCTCGCTTGGGCCTCATTCTTTACTAAGATAACTGTCTGCTGCTTGGGGCGCCAATACTAATGGCGTTTGGCGTTTGGCGTCTGGCGTCTGTATTGTGGGGAAACAACAAGTAAACTTAGCAACGCACTCGATCTGTTTTGAATTTCCTCTTCTTGCGCCTTGCCTGTTGACATTCAGAAATTGTACCACGTCTCAGACTTTGAAATCCTTCACAAATTCAACAATTCTTTCTGTCTTGAGCGTTTGTGTTCTAAAGCCATACGTCTCGGCACCTCTTGCGCGTGGTAAACAACTTATTCACCAGCGCCAGACTTTACGCAAACGCGCATTCAAGCCTTTTCTTCCCAGTCTCCTTGGTCTACAAATCGCAAGTAAAATGGCAGACCCTCCGGAAGACCCTAATCAAGACGCCTCTGCACCAGAGACGGACCAGACGGTTCCAAATGCCAGCCCTACATCTGACACACAAATGGACTCCGGCGATGAGACTTTGTCTGAGGGATCTCCTGGAAGAATAACACCCTCAGAGTCACTATCTCAGCCAGCTATCGGGTCAACACCTCGTAATCAAACGTTAGCTCGCCCGTCTTCCTCACACACCACAGACTGGATCTCCGGAGTACCAACTATACCCCAATTTCAGACTGATAGGCCTAGGCCTCTGTTGTACACTTTTTCTGTTGGCCAGTCCGGAAGCTCAACTTTCAATGAGCTCAATTTGTCTAGACATATCGCAGCGTTGGTGCCAGCCGCAGCTCAGCGTCCACCTCCAAACCCAGTCTTAACTGCTCAAACCCAGACAGCCTCTACTGGTATAGGTCTTAAAGTTTCTTCTGTACCTCAAGAGCAAATTTCTAGGCCTCAATCTCAGAGTGACTCTGAGGGCGCTGTGAACGAGTCTCATCAGCCAGAAAATATGCCAGCTCCGGAGCCAGACTCGTCTCGACTTCTTCATCAGGTTCAGACAATAGTTGAGGAAAATAAGACGAATGTTACTCCACATACTATTAGAGCATCATCCCTTCGCCCTCAGTCTCAAGTTCCCACTATTAGCTCCTCTCAGACCGCTGTAGTGGTTGTACCTTCAAATGTCCCTCATTCACAACCAACCCATGTCGACTCTTGTCTAGCAACCATGACAGAAGCACCGTCAATCCTGACCGAAAGACGCCCCTTTCCATCCGGCGTGTCTCAGTTATTTGCGATGAATGCACAGCCAGTGCCCCCTCAACCTCGAAATCCTCAGACCAGCTCGTCCGAGATACCTGTGGTGCATTCACAGGTAGGCTTCCCTCGAATGCGAAACTTTCCGGTCATTTCGTCTCAACCATCAGTAACCGAAGCTCTATCCATCATTTCTGGAGAGCAAATTCCGTCAATTGGTCAACCTCGAAGCGGTGAGCCAGACTCTCTTGCGTCCATAAGCCGTCTTGGGGATGAGCCTCCGTCGAAGAGAGTCAAGATCCAAAGCCCGGCTCCAGCAAAGCAAGCTGAGACTCGCAGTCAGCGAGCCCGACTAGCAGCAGAAGAAATCGAAACAGGAAGAGACACGGATTCGTCAAGTCAAGACTCAGACGGCGTTGAGGGCGCGGAAAATAGGGTTATTGAGACATCGTCTTCTAAGAAATGGTTTTGCAAATGGTGCCAAAAGTCTTACCCCCACGCATCATCCCGCAATAGACACCAAAAGACAGGCAAATGTCTCCCCCCTGGAGATCCCCGGAGGAGCCTATTGATCAGTTGCTCTAAGTGTTTGATTTTCTTTAAGACGGAGGACAGTATGAAGCAGCATAATTGTAAGGGGGTCTCCCAGACGGACAGCAGATCGGATCTTATACAGACTCATACTACGCCTGTTGAAGGCCAATTCTTTTACCGGATCCCGTCTTACAAATATTCCTCAGGATATATCCGAGTCCCTGTCAAAGACAACAAGCCGCTCTACATCAGACTGACGAAGACAGAACTTGATGCTGCAGCCCAATCTCGTGGTGTACCATCGTATAATAGGGAGACAGGAAGGCCCCTTTTAAAACTTGAACTAGTGAGACTGATGGAGAAGTGGGACGTAGACAATCCTGGGAAGATTGGTGATCCGGTCCAGGAAGCTGAGATTTCTAAGTTGCAAGGCCCGGATTATGAATCATTGAATATGGGGAGCTTATTTAAACTTGCAGTGACTGCTGGTGGTTTGGGGCCAAAAAATATTGTGGAAAAGTACAAAAAGCCTCAACTGGTTTCGTACCTCCAAGCAACTGATTCTCTGAGAGGCATTCAGCCTTTCTCACGGAATGGTCAGCCTGGCCAAGGTCATTTCGTCTTGCTCGAAGCAAATCCAGATGGTTCACCTATTTATGAAAACCTGTCGTTCTCTGAAGTGAGAGGTCTCGCAATCCTCCGAGCATTTGAGCCAGGCCTTTCTGGAGATGGCGCCTTGGGGAAAAAAAATCTTATCCAGTGGCTCCGGAAAAAAGACGCAGCTAGAGACTTCTCCACAAAGAGAAGGTATAAAGGTTACCGCTCTTTCAATAAGGTTTTAATCCCAGACGGGGCACCAAAACCTAAGAACTACATGGAGTTCCTTGCGCAGCACGACCCTAAGGAGTTCGGATTTGGAGCCAAAGGAGCCGAACAGCTTTTCGTCGATTCGACACCTTTCGACGTTGATGAAGTGCCTCTGACAGCTAATGGACGACCAAACTTCAATGCCTTGAGTCTCCGCCAGCTTCAGCAATTGGCTTACAATCGGGGCATTCACAACAGGCTGAGAAACGATCGAACTATCTTAGAATTGCCGAGAAATCGTTTGCTCAGGTATATAACCTCGCAGAATGACAACGAAGCACGACTTGTCGAGGCGCTCAGACTATTCCCCCAAGGAATCCCAAGCTCAGACAGCATTGAGACTGTAGAGTATGCAGAAGATGCCCTCCAAGTAGTCTTGAATGGGCTTTTGAATCACCCAAGCCCGGATACTTGGCTCATTCAGTCTTTGCTCTCGGGAGATGTAGAAAGTCTTCGGTCCGCCAACGGCAGCCGTCTTATCCTTGCGGGTGTAGAGCAAGAAATCATAGACAGTTTGCAAGAGACGATAGGTAGGTCTCCGATTCCACGAGTCTAGGCTTCTGACTTCTTTCACTAATGTATAATACAGTAGATCGAGGCTTCTTCCCGAGACGAACTTCGTCTGATGGATACTTATGTGCTGTCAATGCCCTCGCGGACTCCCTGAATGCCCATCGTCGATTCACAGCTGAGTTTGACGGAACTGAAGTTCCAGACTCTTTGGGTGCCAACTTTCTTCTTGGTCTCATTTTTTCTGGTATTGATTCTGACGGGACTGGTATTCCAACACCAGCCTTTGCAACTATCATAGACCGTCGATTGCAGCAGCCCAACCCGCCCTCTAGAGACCAGCTCACCACGGCTAACAATCTCAGTGATGAGCAACTTCTTGCTATTCTCGAACTATTAGTTCCTCGACTGAGTATCAGCTACCGTCTAGGCATAGTTCTTGAGACAGGAGCGCAGACTCCCGCCTTGGTTTATGTCGCCGGCTCTGGAGACGGCCCCATTATATGGTTGAGAAACGACGGAAACTCTGCACAAATAGACTCCACGTCTGAGATACCCATGTCAATCGGTCATTGGGAAGGGTTTGGGCTTGCAAATGATATACAAGGGCGGCGCCGTGTCTTGCAGTGGGGCTTTGAGCCAGAGCTCCCCTATGAAGTCCAGAGAGCACCAGTCTTTTACAACCAAATTGCTGGCCATGGAGACGTTCTCGACTTTAAAAATGAGGCCAAAGACCAGACTGGTCAGGCTCATGATAACGATTATGAAAATGACGACCTTTCAGACAATGAAGAAGCCAATGACGGACCCGAGGATAAGACGTCAAACTACCTTTTGAAATGCCGACACTGCGAGACTGCCTTCGCATGGGCAGACAGCTTATGGGTAAAACTCTTGTCTTTTGTCTCATATATTTGTTGGTCTTTCTAACAGTCTCAACAGGGTCATTTAAAACGCTATCATAGCTCTGCAATAGGATTTGATCTAGAAGACGAAGCCTATCTATCCGAGGCATTCGACGAGGACGAAGTATTCCAACAAGAATTTCTTTTGGAACCCGAGTCAATGGGGGAGGCCTTATATAGCATCGAGGAAGGCATGTTAGAGGAAGTCAGACTGAATCCCTTTGCCAGTGGACTTGCCCTCCGAGTCCCCAGTCGGGCTTGCAACCAGTGCACTGAGCTCGGCCGGAATATGTTCACTACTCCTGTCTTACCATGCAATGGTGTGAAGCCATGCCAAAACTGCGAAACCATGGAGACCGCAGCAAACTGCTCTTATCCCGATCATGCGGTTCCTATACTTAAGTTACGGTGCTTGAAGCCTGCGAACACGGTCACCAGTGAAGATATACAGGCATGGACAGCGCCAGACTATGAGTGGGACCAACGAGACTTGCTTCGTGGAGATAGTGGCTGCGAGCCAGATCCCGAGCCTACTACCTCATACTATCTCGTGCAATGCATTGGCAGAATATCGTCCGGTACCATGGCTCAGCAAGCTCGACTTTTAGTCAAGTGTCGTATTGCTGCTCGTCGCCACCGAGCTTTCCTGCAGCGTCCGAATGCGCTGTCGGCACCGGATAATATTGAGCCAGGTATGTAAATGAGCCCCGTTAAGGATCAAGACAAGGCGAATCTAAGTCTGAGTCGAGACTCGGTCTCCGACTCGCTCAATCTTCTTGGTAACAAGTGTAAGCTAACAAAGCAAATAGCCGGAACTCGACGCAATGGATATACTGTGTTCGCCAGACAGGGCACACGACCGATTCCAACCACAATGGGCAATAACCTAGCTAATTACCCGTCGTTGGCATCTTTCGTGAGACTGTTTTTTGACCCAGTAACTGGAATTTGTCGTGCCAACAACGCCAACCCGCCCACCGAGATTCAGCTGCTTCTCTTGGGATTCCCTGGCTTTGGTGTAGACTTGAGAGCCTGGGGGAATTATTTGCCTAACTCCGGCTTTTTTGGCAGAGTCTGGGCTTCATCCCAAGCTCTAGCTGATAAGATCTATCTGTTCTTGTCTCTCGAGCCCCACGTTATTGATGGACTTTCCCACTGTGCTCTGCAGCCTGGTGTGAATTTGGGACTCCAGCCTCGACTATTTCATGGCTTCACTCGTAAGTCTAGCGTTTTTGTTCGTTTTGTTACCGTCTCAGTCCAATTAACAGCCTCGTAGATAAGTACTGGGCCAAAGTGCATCTTCGTTCCCTCATAGACTTGCAACTGCACCGAGAAGCAAACGCAGCCCACATGGCAGCAAACCCCCAGGCTAATCCTCTCCCACCCCCTACTCCACTGGCCCATATTGATCCTGTCTACAACAATACCAATCTTGCTCGGTAGGTCTTTTGCCTTGTCTTCATATCTTCCGTAAATGCAACTGACATCTCGACAGTAACTCTCTCGTCCTCGATGCTCTGAACGAGGAGTGGCAGTTCCGAGCAAATCAACTAGATGCAACTACCGTCCCCACGGATGCTCAGCTGAGGAGCCGCAACGCTGGTAGGAACCGCTAAAGAATAAAATTGGGGCAGTCTCAGGCGTCTGATGAGACCGACTCTGCCTGTGACTAGGACTGGTCTTCTAGACTTCTACACTTGTTTAAATTCATGGTAAATTACTGTAGCGATAAATATGAAAGTACCAAAAGGCTAGCAAGCCAAAAGAAATAGCCAGACTCGGTCTGGGCTAGGAGAATACGACATGAGCACGAAAGTTAAAAGCTTTTTGCTTCACAAGGGCAGTCTTCAAGATACATCATGTCTCATGATTTTGTAGCCAATACATAAATAACAGCTCAATGCCAATGTCTCGCAGTGTTGAGACTTTTTCCTGGGAAAAGAATTTCTGACTTGCATACTTTTCGAGCTCAAATTTGAGCCTCTGATTATGACAACTATGGCACAAAACAGTGGATCTGGGAGACTGTAGATTTATTGGGAGTCAAGAAGTCCTAATGACCCTCGTCTATCTAATGCTACTGTCTTGTGAGCGAGGCTTGTCTCGTCTCAGAAATGCCCTTGCCCTTGCCCTCAGGCCAAACCACCCTTCCACCACATAAGTCTCGTTCGCTGAGGCATACCTCCTAACAACGGAAAGAAAAAAACATCCTCATCTCCGTCAACTCAGCCCTGGTGGAAATGTCTTCGAGGTCTGGAAATCTTGGTTGACTTTTTGGTAACAGAAAAAAAAAGAAAAAAAGAACTAGTCTCGCGTCTCCGTCTTGCTCCACCATTCCATCTAAACATCAGGCTCCAATCTTCCGTACTTCAGACCCTTCACCGTGAGACCATATCTATTGTCGTTCATGTATCGCTCCATTGCCTCAATGGTCTCGTGGTTTTTACCACATCGCAGAGAGGTCTCGATGTCTGATGCAGCCTTGCGGATTTGAGACTGCTTCTGGCCACTGGCTGTGTCGGTAGGTACATTGTATACCCACCTCATACCAATAGGATGGAGTGGGAAAGTGCCGTCCTGGATCGCCTTTCCGTCTTGTCTGGCGGTTCCCATCTCAGTCGCTGCAGTGACAGGGGTCCCAAAGAGATTCTTGGGCGCTTTCTGGCGGAGCCTCCTCTTCGGCTTCGATGTTTGCGGGATGCCGGCTGTCTCGCCTTCGTCTATGTCTTCCTCTTCCTCTTCCTCTTCTTCACTCTCACTCTTGAACTTAGGAGTCTCGATAGAACCCTTAAGGAGCTTCCGTCTCTTGGACAACGGTGATTCGGCGTCTTGCAATTGCACCCCATGCTTTGCAGGAACCGACTGAGCCGTTTGGGGAGTCTTTGTTTTGGGTGTTGTGCTGGAGATAGACATGGTAGTCAGCGCCGTTACGAGTAATTCATGGCTTGTCTCGCTTTCGGTGCTGCGTTTGAAGGGCGCTGCGTAAGGTGGACGTGCCAAAAGTTTGGGCTTAATCACGTTTGCGTCTAAACTCGTCTTTTTGGAAGACAGGCGATGTGAGAAGTATTGTGTTATTGTCTTCCTGGTCTGTTGGAGGATTCCATTGCTCGCAATCTTGATAATATCCTTATGCTCCGAAGGAATGATCGAGTCAGGCAGACCGGAAGCAATACTGCCAGCGCTTGGTATTGAGGTCAAGGCGCGAGACAGATCGCTCACCACTGTAGCTTCCTTGGAAAACAAGTCGGCTAGCTTGCGTCGTGCTGCAAGAATGGAATTTATCAGTTCTCTTCGAACATTCTCGCCATTCATGATAGACAGATCGAGTTCGTCAAGTCCATTCAGCAAGGTGTCGATGTCTTGAAGGATTATGATTTTTTCAGCCACATCTTCCATTTCCTGGTCGTATAAGACGCGAAAGGATTTGTTGTACATCTCCCCAGACATAGTCAGATGGGATATGATTTCCCAAGTCGGTCTCTTACCATAGTAGCCTCTAGTCGGGTTGTAGTTGCAAAGAAATTCACGCATCTCTTCAGACAGAGGGTTAAGCTCGGTCGGTAGACTTGTGAAGTTTTTGTTTTCGACTTTGTCTGACAAAGCTCCATGGCAAAGTTCGAAAGAGCTGGGGGCGCCGGTAGGTCTGAAGGTTACCAAGGGAGCAAGACGAGAATGTCTTTCGATCTCAGCGGCCTCGCTCAAGACTGGTTTAAGGAGAGTCAACCCGCGTTTCGTCATATCAATGAAATACTGATGGCGATTTGCCCACATCCTGGGAGTAACACTTGCTGCAGAGAATCCTTCACCGCCAAAGATGTAAATGGAGCCATCAGACAAGACAACATATCCAATACGCACATCGTAAGTAACGCCTATCTTGTCTGGCTCTTCGGTTGTAGCCAGGGGAAAGTCCTTAAATTGTGCCCGAGGCATGAAAGCAAGACCTACGCATGGTCTGTCTGGCAGAATATCTCCGGTAGGGCCAACGTCTGCTGGAAACGCATTATGCAGGTTTCTAGACGCTTTCCAGTAGCAATGTCCGAGGTAAACATCGTCGGGCCTGACTCCAACGGGCAAGTCAATGAGCTTGTCTCCATATCGTGGATTGGGCTTGCTTCCAGTCCAGATGAGGCTCTGGGTATTGAAGGCTGAGTATTTTGTGCCGTCTGGACGAACCATTACAGGGCTGGCGAAGAACTTGAGGTCTAGCTGGTCAAAACCGAGCGCTGTCTCCCCACAAGACGGGCGACAATCCAAGGCATCCACGTCCCTCTTCCAATAGACTCTTTCGGCTACGGCGGGATCACGAAGAACGTCTTCGATCTCATTGTCTATGTAGCGGCCCTCGTAGTCTTTTAGACTTGAGAGCACTGCATCCTTGGCCTTCTGAGCGAAAGCTAAATCTTCAGACGAGGGTTCGCTCTGAATTACTAGGATCAGGCGAACTTGGGATACAGACGAGACTGCAGCCAGCTTCGGGGAGCCTTTTGGCGTGGCAGACTGGGCGGGTGAGGAGGTTGGTAGAGACGGCGGCTGTGTCTTTTGTCTGGCGGCTGCAATGCGCGCCTGGCGGGTCATGGCTGCTTCATTCTCCATGTCTGAGAGAAGGGCAACAAGTCTGGATTTGAAGACGAGATTCCAGGATTGAACTGCTGCGGAAGTTGTCTTGTGACGTAACAGAAATTTTGCAAGGTGAATTGAAAAAACCCCAAAAGATATGGGGAAAATATGGCGAGGACCAAGAATTCTTGTTGGAGGCGGAATTTGTGTTCTCAAGGCCGGAGAAGGGCTACAAGACGCCGCGAGATATGGGAGAGACCAGACCTTGTAGGCTATGGTCTCAGGGAATAGACGCTCGCAGGCAGCGAAGATCGGGTCCGAGACGAAGTGTTGGTGCGAAAAGGTTGGAAGGTTGGGAAGTTGAAGATGAGGACAGGTGGAAAAGGATTTATATCTAGCGGGGTAAAAGGTTTCTCGAATATGGTGAATCTGTGGCCGATAACGAATCCGAGATTCTTACCTGAGGGGAATAAACGAGACAAAGTCAAGCAAGCAGCCTTTCTTCCTCATATTTTCCACACATTTGAACCCATTTGCTGCAACGTCTCAAGGAACACCAGCCCGAAAAATCTCCCACAGAAGCAAATCGGAAGCTGCCTCACCTCAAACATGGCTGGCCTTACCGCTGCTCAACAGGCTCGGCTCGACAAAATCCAAGCCGGGCTGCAAAAGACGACAGCTGCTGCCTCATCGCCAAGCGGTTTATCACCAGCGCCATCCTCAGTGGAGCCAGCCTCAGTGAAGCCAGCCTCAGTGAAGCCAGCCTCAGTCATACCATTCGCGAAGCTCATCGTCCAGACTTATGTCTCTGCAGCTGACCATGCGTTCTCTGTAAGAGCAGCCCAGACAGCTGAATCCAAGAGGCGGATCTCCTTAGAGAGATCTCCTGATTATGAGCTTGAAGACGTTTTGAGAGACACCTCTAAAGAAGAGAGAATCTTTTGGACATCTTCAGATCCCATTGATATGAGACAAGATGACGAGCCGCTGCGTAACAAAGCTCAGACAACGATGAAATACTACTCGACGCCGACTCTCTTGACTTCTTCTGGCCAAGAGTTCTCCGCCTTTAACACCGCCCCTTTGTCGTGGAATGCGGGCTCGCCTTCCCCAACATATGGCTCAGTCACTCCACCCAAGGCCACACCACTAGCTGTCAGACCAGACGACGCGTATCTCGGAGCTCTCTGGATCAGCACTGAGAGATATTTGCATAACGCCTTTTCTGCCGATGTCCACCCTGACGGCTCTCCCTATCCCGATCGTCTTCCTTGCGGGCTCGCTTTCAGGCCTCGGGCTCATATCAAGGATTACCCTCTGCCTGCGACGGACTCAGTCCCGGCAGGCTTTACCTATGATATCCGCTGTGGGATGATCATTTTACCAGACGGCTCTCCGTATTTCCTGAGAGGCGATGGTTTCTCGGTCACAGACCTCAGTCCGGAAGTTTGGGCTAATAAACATCATCATTTTATTGATGTAACCGCTCGAACCAAGGCAGTCTTACAGCCCGTTCTCTTCGAGCCTGAAGAATGTGAAAGACGCCGCCATTTAACGCCGGAAGTACAATTCAGACCCTTCAATGCACCAAGCTCCTTCGATGAAAGCTACGCAGTCATGACTAAGGCTATTGAAGGCACGCAGTACTCCTCTTTAGCGGACGGCTACAAACGCGTCACTCCTGCAAGCATAAAACTAATGCTTGACAATATACCAACGAGACACTTGTCTGCCGACGCTCCAACTTGGGAGCTTCTCTCGCACCTCATTATGTCTGGAGAGCTGGGGCACCAAGCTTGGCGCACCTTCAATAAGATTGCAGAAGATACCATGGTTAAGAAAATCATGCTTATTCAAGATTTCGACGGGATCATCAATTCTACTACTGGCTTGGCTAAGACGAGCAACGATTGCAGGCCCGAGTCCGAGATGCAAGCCATAGCTGAAGCAACGCTAAAATTTCGCCGACAGTTGACTCAGCTTTTTTCGAACGAGGAATCTCTGGCTGAAGACCTCTATGCGATTATGCGAAGCATCTCAGGACCTATGACCTTGGCTAAGGTACTTCCAAAATCAGTGATCCCGGGAACCCATTTGGAACTTATTGCCTTGGCTAAACTCGCGGTTTCTCAGTCTGGAAAAGTTACCCCACCAAACAGATTCGCAGCCCGTGATGTCTTGACCGAAGAGGATTTTAGCACTGACTTGGCTCACCTGCATCCTCAAGTTGAAAAGACTGAGAATTTCAAGTCGCCATTCAAGCGAATCAAGGGTGAGGTAACGACTCACGGAGAGCTGCTGACGCGACTCGTTGCGCCCAAGCCCGCTCAATTATCCCACCCAGCAGCTGTTCTGACTCCCGTTCAGACTCAGACGGAGACTCAGACGGATATTCAGACGGATACTCAGACAAAAACTCAGAAGAAAACTCAAACTCCTGTTCAGATTCAGACGAATACTCAGACAGATACTCAGACAAAGACTCAGACGAATCAGACGAAGACAGGCTATGACAAGAAGCACACAACACCTCCCCCAGACTCTCCTCAGTCCAAAAGACGCAAGAAGATTGACGAATTTCGCAAGAAGAAGGCTTCCACTAATAACGCTGACGATGAAGTTGTGCCTGACTTGCGGCCGGACTTGCAGCAGCTGCAGAAAGGTAGTGCGACCAAAAGCAAGACGGGCGGGGAGGTTGACGAAACTAAGCCAACATCTGACAGCAAAACAGCAATCACCAAGACTGAGGACGAGGAGGATGGTGAGCTCGAGTCCAAGACCGGTTAGACAAAAGACGAAGACGATAATTTGCCAGCGTCGCATTCTCCAGGAGATGTCTAAGAATGGCAACAAGCAGAAGCAACTCTGGAAGGATTCGGGCTTTCAGCGATAGGGGGGACTTGAGCACGTAGACTGAGACGAAAAACTTGATGTGTTTTCTTTGAATCAGTTCCTGGTCTTCTGCAGAAAGACGATCCCTTTTTTTCACG
This sequence comes from Lachnellula suecica, assembly GCA_007825345.1. NCBI lineage: Eukaryota > Fungi > Ascomycota > Leotiomycetes > Helotiales > Lachnaceae > Lachnellula > Lachnellula suecica. Next base: position 29,301 of record QGMK01000044.1, on the reverse strand, counting down.
TGTCGTCACTCGTGGTGGCTTATTTTGCGAGACGGGGCATGTACGCGGAGCATTGAGTCTGTTGAGCCACCAGCATTGATGCCCTCAAATTTAGACCACAATACTAAATGAGACGTCTGCAAATATTACAATTCCTACGTGATTCGTTATAGATAAGTTGGTTGAAATTAATTGCGCGGAAGCAAGACAGGGCGAATTACTCGGTAGACTTGAGTCTGGTGAGGCAAGTGGTCAAAGCGTTGTTGCGTTTCTCAGCCAACCCCCAAGTGGGGCCTTGTTTATAGAGCCAGTCAATTTATCGCAAGTCTACCCATCCTCTCTCAAAAGACAAAACCACCTCATCACACAACTCCCTCTTCCAGCTGCGCATAACCACTCTGTAACCCGTTCTTTTTCATCCGTCGCGACCTGAGGAGGGTCCAACTCTATCAACACCAAGACTTACAGGAGCAACCTGCTCTGACAGGCCTTTTTTATCCAATTTCCCCGGCCTAACGGCCTGCCGCTGTGTGAGGTAATGAAAACTGCATATTCAAGACCCAAAAGCGAATCTAATCAATCCACAGTCTCGGAACCTATAGGTTTGCTTAATTGCAATACTTTCAACAACTTTCGACTATTCCGAACTCTTCGAGCATTCATAATGCTGTCAAATCCAAACAACCTTCACAACCGACAACGACAACACCGACGACAAAATTCGACACCAACGGCATTCGAGCCATTGAAGGCAAATAACCTGCCAAATATCCCCAGACATGGCGCACATCGACGTGGCATGAGCCTGGATCAACGACGACGACAATCACCCCAGCAGGATTATACGGTAAGTACTACTAACCAAGGATATCAAACGACACAACAGCATATATTGCGAGAAACACAGCAGCAGAGACTGGTACGCCCGGGCCAGCATTTCAATTACGACAATGACGAGAATTACCTCAGTTCACCCGCCGTCACCCCACAAAGACAATCGTTCGATGCCAATTGTATGAATTATGGGCAACGCTCTGCTCCTTCCCAGTACTCATACTCTGGACCAATCAACACCATAATCAACGTCGACCCAAATAACTACAATGGGGCCAACGACTTCAATCTGTTTACATCTGATGGAGCTCTCACTCTATCGGCATATTTGGACTTTTCGGCTGGATTCGAAAACTCCAACTCCGAGAATGGAAGCAGAAGATCTTCAAATAGTAGGAGGATTAGTGGTGGAATTATTAGCAGAGTTGCTCAATTTGAGAATTTGGCTACGCAATCCCCACACCGGCCAGTTACACCCCCAAATCAGAATGTTACAAGTAGGTTCAAACTACGCAAACCTCAAATCCCAAATACTTACCCTCCTCCAAGGTTATTTCCCTCCAACTCCAATGGATACTCCTCATAATCGTATGATCAAGCAAGAGCAGACAAATCAGAGGTTTCTGGATTCTTACGACACCTCAATGGAAGAGACAATCAAGCCAAAAAGCAACCGGAGAGCACGAGGTGTTTTCGAGGATATGAGAAGAGAGGCTGACAGCACTTCCATGCCGAGCCCACCTCGCACTGAACCTATGCCTACATCCAGCACTTTTGATTCCGCCCCAATGCCAACTGCAAATTTCATGAACATGTCGAATATCAATATTGATTTCTTGAAAACCGAGCAACATTTCAACAATACGCAATATTCCCCCGTTTCGGTCAATCCATCCCCAGCAGTATCATACCATTCGTCTCCTGAAGTTACTCATATGGCGTTGTCAGGAGATCCATTTGAGAACAAGCCTACTCTGGAAGCGCCTGCAATGTCTTTCTCTGAATCTTCTTCATCGCACGGTCTCCCAGCTCCCAGCTCGCCCGCATCAGTTTCAACCCACCGCCGATCGGAATCTGTGTCTAGCATCAATATTGATGAGACTATCACCGATACAGGAATAACCATTGACGACATTGCAACTTTCATCCAGGGTCCCGACCCACACGATGGTAGATGGGTCTGTTTGTATCCGGAATGCAAGAAACGATTTGGCAGAAAGGAGAACATCAAGTCCCACGTCCAGACTCATCTCGGTGATAGACAATTTCAATGTCCCCATTGCCACAAGTGTTTCGTTCGCCAGCACGACCTCAAACGCCATGCCAAGATTCATAGCGGTGTAAAGCCATATCCATGCCAATGTGGAAATAGCTTCGCCAGGCATGATGCTCTTACCCGCCACCGACAACGTGGAATGTGTATTGGTGCTTTTGAAGGTGTGGTCAAGAAGACAGTCAAGCGTGGACGACCTCGCAAGCATCGTCCGGATAATGAAGCCCGAGTAGAGAAGTCTTCTCGAACCAGGAGCAAGAACAAGGCCGTGTCTTCTACCTCGTCTACCTCCGGGTACACCGACAGCAATGGAGGGAGCTCCCCTCGCAGTGACATCGATATCCTTGACGAGAAGCCCTTCGCCGACTATGAGTACTCCCAAAACTCTTCCGCACCGGCGGGTAGCAGCTTTGAGTACTCACAAGCGCAATCACCAATTGCACCAGAATGCATTTCTCCCCAAGCTATTCACAACACGCCATCTCCTGCTGCCCCCAATTGTCATTCACAGTTCTCGCACCGCGGGTCCGTCTCTGAGCATCTACCTTCAAGCGTATCTTCGCCTCGTTCTCCAGCGAAGAGTGTTCACAGCTACCACTCTCCACCAGGACTTTGCGAATCCTCTTCCTCGCCTGCGCCCAGCCATCACTACTATGATCTCGACAACATTTCCAATCATGGCGATGAGATGGTGAACATGGCAGCCTTGACAAACATTTCTGAGCACGACGACGACATGTTCCTTCAAGCCTTCGCAGCGTCAAGCGCAAATGAGATGACCCAGCTGGAGCGGGATTCAGACATGTTGATGGGAAAGCTCGAGGACGCTTTCGGGAATGGTAGTAGCGACTACTATAAGGACGACGCGGATCTTTTCTTCAGCAGCGATTAATTCTTTCTCTTTTCTATATCGCGGTCCGAGCGAAGGAAGGATATTTGCTGGTGCAAGGAGGAGTATTTTGGACACTTATTTCGGGTTGTATGAATATGAAGTCTGGGACAAAATGGACGGATGACGGACTGCTGGACCGGAACGGATTTTATGCGGGAATGCCCTTCCTTTGGCGTTGTTTATATGAGCTTCTAGGGAGGAAAAGGACTGGTATCTGTTATGATAATGAAGGATGCGTGCAATACGAGGGAACTATTTTTAGGTAGCTGTTCTGACAATGAATGCGCAACACGCTCTTTACCTGAGATGATCAAGCGGTCTTACATTATGCAAGTGACTACTGAATCCTGGGAAAGTATCTTCGTCTCTACTTCGTTCTTCTTGAATCTTCCTCCAGACCCCTCTTCTTCTACATTCTTCTGCACCACAAAGATTCCATATCAAGCTATGTTCCACAACCCCTAAAACAATTACATTCGTTGCTTCTAGAAACTTGAAAAGCATTTCGTGTTCCTACAAACTCAAGTTCCTACCCCTTTCTCTGGGTGAATGAAACTCGCATCGCCCTCGCTAAGCTAGCATGCTCTCAGAAACGCTTCTATATAAACCTGTCGTCTTCTGAGACCCCGCATCCTTTCCACACCATCAACAAAACATTCAAGGCGACCCCTTGACTCGACTCTTCCTCCACCTGAAACCCCAAATACCAGGACAGAAATCCAGCAACATGTCTTCCGCCACACCAGAAGGCTCTCTGGCCGTGTGCTTAGCCCACCCCCATTACACTGCTCCAGGTGCATACAAGGTAATCGAGGCCCGCGACACCGACGGCAAGATCTTGACTATCTCCCTCCGCCGCACTATTCGAGTCCCTGATAATGGTACCACCTACAGCCTGCCGCCTGATCTTGGGGCTTTTCCCATCTACAATGTACTCGATCATACAGCCAAACTACCGGTCCATCTGGTGAAGAAAGGCGGCGTGTTCATTCCCATCTACAGTTTGTCTTACCCCATCGGGAGGCCTAATCGTATCTTGCTGACCATGACTTAGAGCATGAAGCCATGTGGATCAACTTCACTGCAACCAAGCCCTTCGCTGTGAAAGTCTATGTTGGAGGTGTCAACGCCGTCTCTGGTGAATCGAAGGCCATCACGGAAGTTACCAAGGAACGCCGCAAGAAGGTAACAACAACCGGTTTCCATTTTTTACTAGTCAATATACAATACAATACGCTCCAGAGGCTGACTTAATTTCACAGCTCCTCTCGAAAAACAAATCCATCCAAGATTATGTCGTGCCACCCGCGCAAAATTGGCTTGATGGCATTGCCACCGCAAACGGAAAGGTTCTGCAGTTTGTAGCAGCCAAAGTTGGTAGTGGATACAGTGTTGAAGCACAAATCACTGGGCAGGAGTCTATCGCCGGAGTCCCGTTCGAGATTACTCCTTCCAAATGTATTCCGCTACCACCAGTTCCTTTCCAAACCCCCTCGAGGCCTACCGGTTTCCCGCCTGGTACAGATATGGAAATTCTTGTTAGAACCCTCACCGGCAAAACTATTCACGTCAAATGTGCCGGAACTTGGTATATTGGGGAAGTCAAGTCTGCGATCCAAGACTTGGAGGGACTTCCGCCAGACCAACAACGATTGATATACCCTGCAAACGGGAAGGTGGAGGGGGAACTACATAATAGTGAGTCGCTAGTATTCTAAATCTTTGATCTAGGCACTTACGGAAACAGATGTCACACTTTCCGATTACGGTATTGTTGAGGTTAGTTGGTTTTGTCACTTGAAAACTAGATCAACCACTGACTAAATCTAGAATACTCTTCTTTATCTGGTTCTACGACTTCGTGGGGGTGGAGAGAGCCCCGAGATAACTATGGAGCGAGAAAAGCGAGAAGCTCTCGAAATGGCAGTGGCTGCAGGTGGTTCCATCAAGTAGGTATGAAATTTCCGGTTATCTACTGCTCCAATTCGAGATATCTCCTTGAGTCCTGACACTTCAATAGGTCATTGTCAATGATAGATACTCTGACTATATCTGGGAAGCCGATAAGACGATTATGTTCAACCTCCAGCTCTTCAACGCAAGCACATTCGAGGCTCTCAACATTCCCGTTCCCCCAACGCCCATTACCGCCCAGACCTACGCCCAACACGGATACCCTTTCTTTGACCTGGACGAGCAGCCCAGCGGTGTTAGTGGTGACTTCCCACTCAATACTGTTGGCGAGCTAGATAACGCGAAGAACAAGAAGCAGGACTTGCACAAAGAGGAGTCCAAGCTCACTTTTCCGGTTGTCAAGATTGGTAAGGAGACGGCTGTCAAGCTCAATACCACGGATGTGAAGAGCATTTTTCTTCCAGTTCGCTTGATGCAGAAGGAGTGTCAGGAGAATGACAATGCATAGGATGGGATCTGTCAAAGGAAAAGCTTTCCCTCCGGCAATTGGCTTCCGTCTTCCGCATAGGGTTGCATGGTTCTGGGATAGGGGACAGGAGGGTTTTGTGAGGAAATAAAGCTGCGAGTACAGAATAGGAGACTTGCTGGGGTTGTAGCATATTGCAGCGAGCTACTGTGATCATAGATCATGTCATTTTCCTCCGCAAACATCTGAACCATGCCCAAATCTGCTTGAGAACTTTTGTGGCTACGTCTCCCAAGGTAAAGTTCTTGCCTATTGGATTTCAAACTGCGTAAATACTTCAAAATAGGTGAATATAGACTCGAGTGAAACAAAATCCTTTATCACCTCCTGCGAAGCACGTCACAACATGTTCCCCTCTTCGACTTTCTACAACCCCGCATCCCAACTCAATTCTTCGTCTCCACACAACAAGCTCACCTACCTATCATTCAAAAAGTAAGATTAGGAACGTCTACGCAAGATTTGTTGCATTATGAACATCACCATGTCTCTCAAAGTCTCCTTAGACCAGCCATCCGTTTCCTCTTCCGTCGGCTTCAAGGCTATCAAAGTGGAATATGGCCTGGACAATCTCGAGATTTCACTCCGCCGCACCGTACGTGTTACCGCCAACGGCACCGCACATGATCTGCCTCTAGATTGCGGACCTCTTCCAATTTACTCGGTGCATGAACACGAGAATAACCTTCCACATGCTATGACTGGCAAGGGTGGCGCTTTTGTTCCGGTCTACGGTAAGCCTTAGTATCCTTGTACTTAGAGAGACTTTCTAACTCCTTTTCCCTGCAGAATGAGAAGCCTTATGGATCAACTTCAAGTCGAAGCGCCCTTTGCCTATCAAAGTGTATGCCGGCGGAATCAACGCTGTGTCCGGAGAGAGACGGACAGGTGATCTGGGTACTACTCTCCGTCAAAAGGAACACACCAGTCAAGTCCATCGTCTGCAGTGTCTTTCAGCTTGCCAACAACCTCCGTGATCTTTGTGCGGGAGGCTTCCGGGTCGTTTAGGTAACGTTCGACATCAAAGTAGCGGGTTCTGATGAGTGCCAGGTTCTCTTCTATGCCTAGAAAATTTCAGTCTATATTCATCATCAGGAGGAAACATGAAAACTCACTAGCTCGGGAAATGCGGTTTTTGATCTCCCGTTGCTCAGCATCCTTCTCTTCTTCGACCTGACCCACCAATTTGATTTTATCTGCAGTCTCATCCCTCTTCAATGCATTCTCAATGTGGCCTATGGGTTTAGCCAAGATTCCAGTGCCAGATATATTGCAAACTCACCTCGTATCTTGACTTCATCGTCCTTGACCGGCGTCTTCCATGTTGTCAAACATTCCTCATTATCTTCTTTCGGCTCGCCCCTCATCTTTGTTAGCAGAAATTTTCCAGTTGTGAATTGAATATATACTCTCCCATGATTATATTGGACTTTCCGGGCTGAGCAGGCTAAGAGCGTTCGGGGGAAGACATCGTGACAAAAACTGGTGGTTTGGAGGTTGATTTGGAGGTTAATGTGGAGGTTAATGCTTCTAGGAAGATGGAGGAAGACTAAGATTTATTTTTTGCCGAGGACGGGGAGGTTCAAGCTAGCCGAGAATTTTTAGATTCACCCAAAGTTCAAGCTAGAAGACGGTGTAAAATGAGGGAATATCGTCTTCAACTTTATTTTCATTGATAATCTTGCTTGGTTTAGCTATGTAAGGGGATATTTTTCTTGAACGCGGGCCTAGACCTTTCCCCCAACCAAGACCGGGGAATTTTCTCAATCAATATTTATGTTTTGGAAAATATTCCGGCCATAACGATCCGTCGGAACTACACTTTGCTATTTCTCCTATAAGCGATTTGCCAAAGTATGCTTGTGCTATTGCTCATCGACCATCTCTTACATGTGGACTTGGCCGGCCAGCACTGTGCTCACTCCGGTGCGGCGTGTGACCTTGTTAGGAATGGAAATGCTATGCATGGGAAAATATTGTTGGAATTTCGGAGTGTTAGTAGGACATATTATTGCAATAGTGGAACACGTAATGGTGGAAGTACAAAAGGGGTCGTCTCGACTACTAGGCTGTTTACAGAAAAGTCATTGTTCGTCGAATTGAAGCCCTCTGTCATAAACATCTCGATGGGGAGCAAATCTTGTATGTGTGCAAGCTGGAGCAATGTTAACCGTTGCGGATCGACTATGAAAAGATGAATATGAAGCATACCCCCAGGATCGTTGGCATGCTCATGCCTGGGGCCGTTGCAGATATAATAAGTATGTTTCTCATAGTTGTCGTCCTTTTCCCTTGATTAGTATATCGAGGCGGACTCGGTGCTCTCAAACTTTTCGCCATATCTGCCCCAGCTGTTGGTCCTTCTCCTCTTCGCTGTCCCCACTACTGCTCTCGTCATCTTTATCCTCTCCCGAAACTGGCTCAGGTTTTGCATTAAGTGCACAAGATATCTGGGCGAAAACATTAGCCGCAGTCCAACGCGAAACCCGAACTGCTCGCATTGAAAATCCGGTAAAACATAGCATCAAAGTCGCTCTGAGTTTTGATTGCATAGAAGGGAGTAGGAGGTTTCGACAGGTAAGGAGAAGGCGTAGATTTTAGTGAGGATTCCAGATGCTCTCAGTTAGAAAGCGACCCAACTGAAAAAAGCTTATAAAATATAAAGAAAATTACTTGTATTAATTAAAGTACTTTTTGTTTGTTGTGCTATATTATACCCCGCGCGTGCTGTATTCTACCGCAGTGGGCCTTAGAAAATAAAAAGTTCCAGCTAAAGTCGAGACTCCCTCCCGGAGCATAATCATCATGGTAGTCCATCCAGCGACCTCGACATCCTCATACGTCGCACGCCTCTTCAAGTGCCAGTACGTTGCCTGTCTCCAATTCTATAACCACGCTGATTTTCCACAGCCAGAAAACCCAGATCAGTTTCGAAATGCCGCCGTTGCGGTAAACGTTAGTATGGTCAGGGCATCTCCAGCCTCGATACGTTCGTCCGCACTAATCGCCCTTCCCCTTGAGTTGATCAACATCATTGTGGTGGCATGATTCAACAAACCATTGTTAAGGACTTACTTCCAGCTTGGAATTGGGACAAGGATAACACCAATATGTTCAACGTTCAACTACTCAACGCGTCTTCCTTCGAACAATTGCTTGGCTTCAAGCCTCCACGTACTCCCGTCACTTCAGCTGTGTACAAGCGCTTCGGTTACCCGTTCTTCAAGCTTTACGAAGAGCCCAGCGGTATCAAAGGCAAGTTCAAAGCCATCAAGAGTGTTGGTGAGATCGAGAGGGGCAGAGGATGCAAGAGAGCTCGCGATGAGGTAGACGATCTTCAATTTCGGGTTGTCAAGCTGAACAAGGTAGACAGAAAATTTCCGTTTCTTCCAGTCAGGGAGATGGAGGAGTCTTTGATGATGGTAAAGGTTAATGAGGTTATTGAGCTCGAGTAATAAGACCTTTGGTTCTTAATCGCCTGCGTTTCGGCTGCCGTTAGTCCCGAAGAATGAAAACAGATCGCAATCACTTCACAATAATATCACCTTCGAAGGAGTGGGAGTTCGTCGCCTATGGAAAAATATCTTAAGTAAGAAGTAAATGAGCCATATTCGCGAGGCCAAACGGATCAATTACACATATTAGTGACGTGCAGTCCAAAAAGGGGTCGGTCACGTGCTCGATCGCAAGAGTTTCCTAAATTCGGTCCATGGGTATTGTGACTTCACCATTTTCAAGGATGTTATTTTGAGGTTTATGATGCGTCTGGATGTTTGAGCCGTTCGAAAAGTTTGACAGTCACAATCAGAGTTTCGGGCCAGGTCGAATTTTCTCAAAAAGTTCAATTCAACCGCCTACAGACTAAAAGACCTTAGGTAAATTCTCTAGTTAAACTACTATATATACATGCTACAGATTCATTGAAGACGGACCTCCAATGGCAGCCTATTCCTGAAGGAACTTAAGCCGAGAAAGCTTGTGCTCTGCGCTCCTTGTTTGAAACCGCCACGATAGTGGCATCAGCAAGAGGCACAGTAGAGGCAGATGTGGTTGCTTTCGCAGCTCCCTTCTTACCAGCCTTTGCCTTTGCAGGGGATCGACGCTCCTTGTTCGAATCAGCCACAATGGTGGCATCAGCAAGTGCGGCGGTTGATGCGGACGCAGCTCCCTTCTTCCCAGCCTTTCCGGCTTTGGCTGCAGTGGCTCCAGTAGCAGCAGCAGCTCCCTTCCCAGCTTTGGTAGCCTTTCCAGTAGCAGCGGCAGCGGCCGCAGTAGCAGCTCCCGTGGCAGCAACATCAGCAGCTCCAGCTGTTGCTAACGCGGTACTGTCGATCGAGAGGAGGGCATCGGCTGCGTTACGGGCTTGCTCGGCCTAGATGACATGTTAGTACAGAAGTTCAGAGAATTTGAAGAACCGAAGGATAGTCCCAAAGGACTCTGCTCTCAAAACACCGTAAAGACAAGGATAATTTTTTACATACCTCGGTACCAGTGGTAGAGTCCGCATTGGCCTGTCTCTCGGCGGCAATATCAAGCTGGTTCTGTGCGACTTGAGCGTTGATGCCCGCAAGTGTTTGTGCGGTCTTAAGGTTGGCAGGAGTGTTCTGTGCTGGTGTGACGTCGGTTTGTTGGAGGGCTACGCAGCCACCAAAGGGACCGGCGGCTGCGGTGTTGAAGCAACGCATGGTGCAGATGTTTCCAGTTGAAGCTGAGTGAGCGTTAGCCATGAAAATCGTTATTGGAGAAAAGAAGTCACTTAGACTACTCACCTCCAGAGCAAGCCAAGTCAGCTGGCATAGTGACAGAAAGGGTAATGTTTCCATTATTGGCACCATCAGTCTCCTTGACAGTGACGTTGGTTTGGCCGGTACCAAGGGAGTTACTGGTCTGGTCCAGATCGCAAGTGTAAGGTCCAGCACCGTTGCCATCGAGGGGGTTGATGGTCACAAGAACATTGCCTCCCTTGGTCACCGATGTGACAGTCTTGGCTACCAACTGGTCCTCAGTGTTTCCACCAATATCGATATTTCCCGCGAGCAAAGTTCGTCCGCATTCGTTGACAACGTTGGCGGTGATCTCTTTGCTGTTGATGACGTTGGCGTCGGCTTGGTCCAACTGGACTTGAAAAGGGGCACTGGCCGGCGAGCCAGAAGTTCCCTGAGCGCTGAGGACGACTCCCTGGGCGTGGGCTAGCGACATAAGAGCCGGAGCAAGAGCAAGTATCCGCATAATGGAAGGCATTTTGTCTGAGGGAGTTGATTTGAAATGTGCACAGCACCTCGGATGAGAAAATATAAATTAAAGGTCAAAAGATAATCAGGCCTGCTGGTAAGTGAAAGAAGCAGATGAATGAGCGAGAAGAACAGCCTGACAACAACAGACGGTGCTGAATTGCGATCTTATAGATCCATAACCGATGCGATTCCTGCCATCTCTCAAACAAAACAATACATCCACAAATAAAGGGGCGGTGGTCTCACTAAGGTTTGCAACAGCCTCCGTCGCGGTGGTGGAGTGCAGGTGGAGCCGCAGCTCAAGAAACAACACCATAGGGACTCCTGTGGTCTGATTATTTGAACGTGCAGCATTTCAGCGCGAACGTTGATTTCACTTGGCAGCGGGTCAAACGAGGTTGTTGCACCGCGACAAATGTTTTTCGCCGTCGGAAGTCGGCTGCTACATCCCTGCTGCGTATCAGAGGGCCTTTGGTGGATTGCGTTTGAATTCGGCGGCTACAATCTGCCATCTGAAGAGATGATTTCAGGGTGTCTGATAGGCTTAACTTTCCTTGGCTCAAACTCCCTCGAAATACTTGAACAGGACGTTTCTTGGTTTTGCCACTTCGAAAACCGTGAGGTAGAGAACTTTCAAGGCGAATAACTTAAAATGAGGCATGAATCAAGAACAAAAAACCGTGTGTCACCTACTGAGCTTGCAGAATAAAATAATACTTGTACGAACTCTGGAAAATAATGGGCTCTGCTGATTTTGGGAGGAGTTGTACGGCGGATGTGACGCATGGAACCAAGTGAAACATCTGAGGACGAAAGTGAGGCCATTCCGAAGAACTGCCGTGCACTTGGCAATGCCCCTGGATTGATAGATTAGGCCCAACCTCAAGATTTCATCGACTTCCTTGAATTATGCACAACATATTCACGCTTCAGAAGCGCAAATCGGTTCCACCTGCCGTGTGAAATTTAAGGATTCGTTTGCGACACAAGCAACCTTCTGAAAATTTTACGGAAGATCGGCAAATCCATTCGACCTCTCCCTCGTCAAGTCGTCGACTTCAAGTATATGGTATCGGTTTTCCTTTGCCTTTACTTACAGAATTTTTTATCTTAACGAATCTCCATTTCCAAAATAGCGATCGGCCAATCTCGTCAAACTCCTTCTCATACTTGCGTACAACGCGAGAGTCTTGGATCATCCTACGCGATATCTGTCCTCTTCAACAAACACAGTTAATCCAACTCTGATTCATAAGAGAGAGATCTGGATGCGTTCAGATTATCAGAGTCTTTCCATTCATGATTTAGACGAAAGCTGACCTCCAACTGTTATGTTCGAGTCGTTCTGGAAATATACACGTCTGTAGAAGCTATACACGGCGGCTGTGGGATATCTTGTAGATAAAAGAAGTTTCTTTTCACATTCATCAATCATTGATTCCCTCCGACGTTAATTTGACTTAGTCTTGACCATTGAGAGGTGAGGGGTTTCAAAAGAAAAGACTGCCATGCTCCGGCCAGAAGTTCGATAAAGATTCGCGGAAAATGAGGCTTGGGGCTACTTGAGGCTCTTCAGAAAGATCAGGCTATTACTTGAGTTCAGAGCTCGCATCAAGAGGACATTTCAGTATGCCAGCGTCAAGAACAATATTGTCGCTAAACATCTAGAAGACTTCACACGCTTTTGCGGGGGGGCAGTATTGAAACTCTTAAAAATGACTTGACAAGTTCAACTGTTGTAAGAAAGGGTGCGTGCGGCCCGTCGTTTACAGCCCACCACCGCCAAAACATCTCAAAATAAATATGTACAAATTCAAAATATTGACTTCCTTCGCTGCTTACGAAGTCTTACACAACCTTCCATCAGCCTCTTCTACCCAAGCATCTGATCCAACTCCCGTCAACGCATAAAACACCCCTTCGGGATCATACTTGTCCTTGACAGATTTCAAAGCGTCATAATTGCTCCCATAGAATGCGTCTTTCCAGTCCACCGTCCGAAAGTCGGCTTCGTTCAAATACGATCCTCCTCCAGGGGTGAGAGTCGCCAATTCGGGAATTAAAACGTCCGTGATAAGGTCTTGACTTACGAGGTTGGCCTCCCAAGATGTGTAGTCGAACAAAGTGTAGATGACCGCATCGAAGAGAGCTGTTCGCCACTCTGGATTTACCGCATTGTCATTTGCGGGAGAACCACCAACAGACATGGCGATACCCGAAAATCCTCCACCAAGTGCAGTAATTTTTTGGAACGCGGATGTCAGTGCCGAGTTGTTCGACTCGACGAGAGATCGAGGAATGATGCGGCCGCCAAGTTGAATGGCCGAGGTAGCGATGAAAGGATTCACTTCAAAAATTTAGAGTCAGTATTGCTCGATCAATATTTATTTGTGGGCTGGAAGTGCCCAGGAACTCTGGAAATATTTTGTTGTTGTGGTTTGCTTCTTCTCGGCCTCAAGATGAAATGAAAAATTAAAAGATCAGAGCAAACATACTGGTTGGATCGTCGTAGCTAGAGAGGAAGTCAGAGTAAGACTTCACAGCGTAAGTGAACGATATATTGTTGGCATTGAGCTTTTGGATTACAGGCTGGAGAAGGTTGGACATTTGAGAAGCTGTAATGTTGGGACCGTAGGTGGGTGTCATCGAGAAACTGGCGTTGGTGAAACCCCAAACACTCACTCCACCTGCATCTACAATGGCAGGAAGGGTCTCGTGGAACACGCTGACAGCTCCCCAAAACGCATCCTGTGAGACTCCGTTATTGGTGAACGTGAGATTGGCCGCAGAACTTGGCATATCGGCGTGGGCTTTGCTCGTCATAGAAACCACAACACCATAAACGCCTCCGCCGCCTCCTGAGAGTGCCCAGTAGAGATCTGAGTTATTCGAAGGGGTTGCGATGAGCAGTTCGCCGGATGCTGTGACAACTTCCCATTCGAGAACTTGATCGGCGGCCATTCCGAATCTTGAGCCCAGAGGTCCAGTTCCACCACCTTGGCTGTAGCCACCCGCAATCCCTACTGTGGGACAATTTCCTCCAACCACTACAAGGCCCTCCGCTTTAGCAGCTGCGTAAGCTTCATGGCCCTGAACTCCAGCTCCTAGCTTAATAGCTTTACCAGCGTAGTTGGGGGAAGTGTAATCAAGAAAGTCGATGTTCTTCATATAGTGTGTCCAAATACCCAATGCTCCAGCTCCCGTGGACTTTCCGAGGTAGTCATGCCCCGTATTTCGAATAACAAGACGGATGTTATGAAGTTGTCCAAACTCTAAAGCCTTCTGGTAGTCGGTTGCATCGCTAGCGTTGACAGCATACTGAATATACGTTCCAATAACGCAGCGAGAAGTGTCGGGGAGGAAGGGATCACAACTTTGATTCGCGAAAAATGGAGCCATGACAGAAGAAGACGACCCGTAGTGGGTGTCTTCGTTGAACCATGCCGCCTGCAAGGAAGAGCAAGCTTCTGCATCGTATGCCGCAAAAGGATCGTGGTGGCATACACTACCGATAGGTACAGTTGCAATTAACTTCCCACCAAGTGTTGTGTTGAATTCACTCCACTCTGTATTGCTTGGCCAGCAGGAATCCCCCGGGAAACATCGACAGGAAGAACTACTGGCACGTGCTGCGTGACCTCCAAACAAAGATGGAGCCGCCAACACACCGCTATACATAAATGATAGGACCAACGAACATTGAAGAAAACAAGACATCTTGGCGGATCCGAGAAACGGTCGGTGATAATGGTAAGATAATCATGAAAACAGCATCGAAGGGTCAACAATTTAACACGAGGTTCTACTTCGTTCCCAAGTCATCATTTCCTCATTTATGGGCTCAAGTAGCCTCCTTTACAGACCCAAGCGCCACGGGGTGGTACTGCGCGTCTTACAAGGACAGGAATAGGACAAAGGTCGTCCACTTGGAAAGTAGTGTGGCTCGGAGAGCTTGTAGAAGCTCGGGATCAAAAAAAGAGATGTGTAAGATACAAACATTTCTAAATAGCTTCCGCTGCTGACGGACTATACCGTAGCCAAGGATCATGTTGCGCGCCCTCCAATTGCCGCGGAGCATTGATCATGAACGAGCTCGAGAGTATTAGTCGATCCGGGTCGGCATTTGTTACGAGGGTTTTCAACCTTTCGGGACCATAATAGCACATTGGGTTTGACCCGAGCAAGATAAGATCTAGATGAGCTCTCGATGAGTACCTTCGTAAGGACGAGGTAAAAGTACTAGTTTTGACATCTGATGGGCAAGGTTTCGAGAAGAGGGGCACATAACATTGGCGACTAAGAAAGGTCTCTATACCGGCCATTAGCCTGCTACTAACCTTTGAAAAATGGAACCTTTCTGACTAGGCAGATTTCGACTCGCATAATATACCAAAGAAGTAGTGGCGCTGGAAGCGACAGTCTGTACAGTAGTATTACGGAGAGACTTGCTTTAATTGGAAGGAGGGGAATATGAGAAATAGGTTTACAGGGCCCCCATCTTCAATTGCATCATGTCAGACCATCGAGAGATAGATCTTCATACAAATGAGGCTGGGCCGGCCGAGAGAAGGGCTGAGCATTCAATACAGTAGTACTTACCGATTAAGTGGAACCTTTGACCTGCGGGGCCGCCAGAGACGCCTGATGGTTACCCCGGCTTGGTCCATCAAATCTCGTGAGTGAAAGTCAGGCTATGACTAGGAGACCCTTGCCAAGTTGCCAGACCTTGGTAGTTTTGCATTCCTCGAGAACAATTGGATTTAATATACGAAGCACGACGTCTACGTGTCCGACACTCCAAGGTTGGCGACTACAATTACAATATTGGAGGGATAAGATAAGACTTTAATTCGCGGGGGCGGGGGAAACTCTCGGGCCCCTTCTCAAAATGGACCCGCTTTCTTACATACCAGTCATGGCTACAAAGCCAATTCCAGGCGAAACCCGGCCCAACCGGTCAATCAGGCACATTTCATATTGCAGTTCCATGCAACAACTTTTTAGAGCTCGCATATTCTTTCAGATTACTTCTCATACAGCTAGCTCTACGGTGACTAAAAATAGCAGAAACGTTTTATTTTATATTTTATCAGCGGTAAGACGAATTTGGGGGCGTCAAATCAAGGCCGACGCTTCTCCACAACTAGGTGGACCCGTTCGTGGCTGATTCGTGAAATTCTGCACTAATGCATGCATAAGGATAGGCGCGAGTTCGATAAAATCTAATTTGGGCGGGGCTTGTACTTTCGCTCTTCTCGCTGGATCTTGGCGACGGGCGAGTCTAGGCTGTAAGACGCTGGATTTTGGGCAAGAAGTTATGGTACTGTAGTAGAGTATAGTATGGACCGAAATACAAAGAAGTGTGTTTTTCTTCCGTCTGGTTATATCTTCCGTGATTGAGAATGGAGAAGCCCGACTATGGAAGTAACTGGGACCAAAATCATTAGTAACAGGTCTGCCGGGCCTATATTCACTTTGGTTTGCGAGGGCCCAGGATGCTGAAGCTGGGATAAGATGGTGTAAAATCGGTCAATGGAAGTCATGTAGAAACAGGCAGAGTTCAAACTTGTTGCATCTTTAGGCCCCCAAGAAATCAGTGCCGAGAGACTCCGTTTGCGTAGGATCCGATCTAAAGTAATGTACTTCGAGGTACAAATCGGGAAATCAAAGTTAATGGTATGACACTAATTGAGTAAGGGCGCATTCCTAAAGCCACAGGCAACGTTCCGACCCATGTCGTACTTTGCATACAGTTCCTGCAGGAGATGTGACAGGTATGGTATCCCTGGAGGCCCCTGCTCTTATCCGTTCCTGGGCTCTTCCGCCGCCACTCTTTAATCGATCGTCTGCTCCACGTTTGGATCTTGATAAGACGCCAAATAGTCCTCGGGCTGAAGCTTGGTTTAAACAGTCCGAGTCATCACTATTCAGCATAAACATTTACCATTTACCTGTTAACACTCCACCATGTCGTTTCCAGCTCCGCAAGGTGTCAACCTTATAATATGGACGGCGGTCTTCACGGTCCTCATCACGCTAGGGATGGTCCTACGTTTCTGGGCTGTTGCTATGGTCATCAAGCGTTCCTTGCGATTGGATGATTATTTTATTATTTTGGCATACGTATGTACTTGAAGCAGCGTCTTGAAGTGAAGGTTTCGCCTGACATAGGATAGGCCAGTACATTGGCTCTTGAGGCCGTTGCATTGTGGGCAGTCGCAAATGGACTTGGAGCACATACTTCTGAGCTTAATCAAGACCAACTGAATGTACAGTTCAAAGTAAGCTATGAGCACAACAAATCGAAGAGCCCTAAAATCTAATCATCTACAGCTTATCGTGGCGTCTGGAGTTACGTGGCTGGGTGGGACAGTCTTCTGCAAGCTATCCATTCTCTACATGTACACATGTATCTTCACTACGAGGTCTTTCAAGATTGCATCATGGACCCTCGGCGCATTCATCTCAGCATACGGTGTCGCATTTATGATTGCCTTTTGCACCAATTGTACGCCAATTTATCAACAATGGGCGCCAGTCCCGGGTGGGAAATGTCATCCTGTCATCAATGAGGAGATCGCTTCAGTCACTCTCAATATGATAATGGACGGACTGCTGGTAGCCTTGCCTCTACCTGCGCTTTGGAATCTGCAGATGGCATCCAGAAAGAAGATTGGCATTAGTTTTTTGTTCAGTCTCGGACTTGCGTATGTCTCATCTCTAGTATTATAAGCCACGGGAAACTGACTCAAACAGAGTTATGGCGATTATGGCATGGAGACTCGCAATTACTGTACAGTCAGCCACACAAGCGGATTTTGTTTATGGATTCGCAAACATCGGACTCGCGGCGCTCCTTGAGGTGTGGCTGGGAATAATTGTCGCGTGTGTGCCAGTACTCGCGCCTCTTTTCAAGAAATACCTCCAGCCTATGGTCACAAGGCTTACGAAAAACACTCGAGGAACCGCAGGGAGTTCAATGAACAAGCAGAGTCGGAACGGACCGCAGAACATAGTTGGGGGAGGCAATGGTTTCAACAAGAACCCTTTCAAGAGATCTGACTCCTTCATGGAACTCGAGGAAGGCAAAAACCTCAATACTATTGAAGCACACAGAAGTACAAGTTCTCTTAATGAGGACGAGCACTGGATGAGTGATTCTACGGGCATAAATGTCAAAACATCGGTGCAGGTTCACAGCGAGGAAATGCGAGGCTATAACCAACGACAACCCGGGGGGATGGTATGACGATTGGAATGTTCTTCCTTTTTTGTGAGATATTAGTGGGCTACTTGCGGGGTACTCCAAGTGCGATGTTGTAAAAAGAATGTGTGTGTGTCGTGTCTACGGTCATTATTTGTTGTGGGATTAGGCTTGCTGGCAAGGTGTTGATGATATCCCACATGTGAGCATGAATTGGTTTGGAGTATTTGATCGAATATGGTTGTATGAAGTTTGTCTAAATTGGCAGTTTACATATGTAGTTTTATGGGCTAAATAGATCTGTAGTGTACTGAACACTCCTCACGATTGACATCCACAATTTCTATTCGGCTGATTCATATTTGACACAATTTTCATGATCCCCCCAAATCTCAAAGAATACAAACTTGCCACTGCTTTTTAGGTTGGGGTGAGCAATTTGCTTCCGTGGGAGCTTCCATACGGCTTTCGAGTGCCGCTAAAAAAGCAGTGTACATTGTTCTTTGAGGGTGGACTTTCCATACCGGTTTCTAGCTGTGCTCCATCCGAGGCATCTCGGTCAATTTTAGTGCTGTGTCAGACGATGTAACCTTCGTTCGGAAAAGTTGAGTTCTTTGGGGAATTCACCGATGCAAAAAGTCAAATCAGCCTATAACAATCTAACGCCATCGTATGTCGACAGGTGTACCATAGAGTAATTTTGGTTAGAAATGTTTTTCTGAAAGTCAACCTCTTTGTCGCTGTAGATTTATGAGTGATCCAACTCCTTTTCAAGCAACCTTGTACATGTAGGAGATGAGTCAGCTTGATTCATGGGTAACCTGGGAGATCAGTTGTGATGCTGACTTGAAACTCAGAAGACTTCGGAATCACTTCACCTTAGTGTGGACAGCTACAGTTTTTTGTGATCTTGGCATATAATATGTAGCAACCGTATCACACCTCTGTATGCATCTTATTTTGAGGGGGCGTCCAGGGACAAGTCTAGGTTCCAGGCTTGGAAATTGCGGAACGAACTACCCCAAGCCGGGATAAGGGTTAACCCTAGGCCGAGATTTCCAGTGGGTTTTCAGGGGGGTTGCCCCAAAATCCCCAAGAAAAGTAGCACTAGCACCGATAGCAACAGACCAGTGGTCCCCTGCATACTGCCTGTATTAATGCCTTGTCACCGAGTTTTAGCGTCCAAGGTTTTCCTGCCCCCACCCAACACGGCAGTTTGGGAGTAAAGATGGAGGGGCAATAACAGTTATCTTATCGACGCTTTCTCGCCTGGACCATCGAGGATACTGTTTGCTTCATCCCCTATCCACGACTATCTCTTCCACCACTTATAAAATTCTGTCCTCTCTCTGATTCTCGAGGAAAGTGAAGAAAGCTCAACCATACATTGAATCTTACTTCAAATCACATTTAATCAAGTATTGCCCATCTACCCTTCGAAATGATAACTGAAGTCGTCACTTTCCCTTTGAAGGCGGAAGCCAGTTTGGGCGATTCTAACTCACCAGAATCTGCCATCGTCCGCGAATTTCTAGAGCAGGAACTCGGTGCTGAGGGATCGCATGAAGCACATTTTGGGCACTTCATCGAAAAATCCGACACAGCAGTCATATTTGTACAATGGGATTCGCTTGAAGCACACAAAAACTTCATAAACTCTAGGCACGTACCACTCGTGTCTCCTGAATAGCTTCAATTATAGGTGTACTCTGCTAACATCCACATAAAGTGGTTATAATTCCCACCTTGAAAAGCTCCGAGCTATTATCCCAGGTGGAAACCACCCCCGAATCCTCCACGTTCCATTCTCCCCTATGGGAAGTCTAACTCCTGCTCTGGCTGGCCCAAAAGTTGGAGCTACAGAGGTCGTATTTTTCTACTTCCCATCCTCTCAGACATCCAGCGAAAAGGATGCTGTGATGAGTGCTTTCGCAGGCATGAGGCCCTGCGTAGATCGCTCGGAGTCGCTGAATGTGTATGATGGATGGGCGATTGAAGAGGATGTTGTGAATCCAAATGCAGAAGGAGAGACATGCAAGGTTTTCATGAATGTGCTTGGATGGGAGAGTGTCGACAAACATATGGGGTTTCAAGCTAGTGAAGATTTTGGGAAGAACATTCATTACTTGATGGGACTCAAGGACGTCAAAGCCAACGAACTGTATCACGCAAAACTAAATGCCGTGTAAATTTGGCAGAAAACTGGCCGAGAAATAGTGTATGAAAGGGACCTTTGATCATGACTGAAATCCAATTCTTCACGAGCACAAATTATGGTAGAATGTGTGATAAATCATGGTCTATACAGTATGAGAAATCGCGTTCCTTCTGTAGAACTAGAGTTCAGTGACGATGTGGGAGTTTTTGAGGGGTTTTAGATCTCCAACGTGGACCTAACCTCCACGTCCTCCCTTTTTTGATACCCAAATTCCGGCCAAACGTTTGTCGACAACTAGCTTGTCTACTTATTTACAACACAGTAATGGTCAACATCATCAATAATCTCTACCTAGACCACCCACAAAGCTAAGTTTCCTTCGGTCGCTTTGATCAGCGGCAAGAGATATACACAGACCAACCACAAGTTCCAAAATCTGAACGTTGTTTTATCTTGTTTCTCGGATCTTTTCCACAATGTTCGAGCCGCAATTATTAGCCCGAGTGACACAGGCGCCACATACCCCGCCACCGAAGACTTCCACAACCAGGGTGCGAAAAAACACCACATAATCATGGGTATTGCAATAGTCCACCTTGCTGGTCCATCCCCAATAACTAACGGCAGAGTCTTGCGGTTCCTGACCGCGTCTCCTCTTTGGTCGTACATATCCTGCGTCTGCACAGTACTAAAGACAATGCAAGCAACAACAGGAGACCACCAGCCTAGTAGTTTGAGAGCAGACTCGTGCTGCCCGATGGCGACTTGCATAGCTCCAGATGCAAAGCAGACAAATCCACAAGCATTGATAAAGTTTCTCACAGCAAAGCTGGAGTCCGAGCCTTTGAGATCATTGTACCAGAATCCCAGGCAAATAAGAGCGATACATTGCAGAATATTTCCCAAGGCAAGACTGACAATAATGGCAATGGGGTAGAGGCATAGCATTATGCGTTTTGCTGCATCCGGGGAGAGGCGTCTCGACGGCATGGTTCGCCATGGCTTGTTGATAAGATCTTCTTGGATTGAGTCAGGCTGGCGCTGGTTGTCGATAGCGAAAGGAAGTAGATTGATCCAAACCCAGAATGCCACTAGTGGAGTTCTGATAAAAATTCCGGAAGATGAAGGGACATGAGCTCTGGAGTTTAAAGAAACGGCAATGGCATTAACGAGACCAAATGCTGTGCTAGGAGCGATGATTGTCTTGATGTCGCTGAAAGTAAAAAGCCAAATAGAATATAAGTTATAAGACCATCTCCGAAGGTTCTTTTTGAAAGAAGCCATAACGTGGTGAGAAATGTACGTGTCTTTAATGATCAACATTGCCACAGGATCAATTTCAGTGAGATCCGGATTGTATTAAATCCAAATTCGGTCCTGATGCTGATGCCGGATGGGCCAAATGCGTGTGAATAAGTGCCACGATAAGGCAGGACCCATGGATGTTTCTTTTCACCGAGACTGCAACAGTCCTACCCTTGCCAGTGACATGTTTGATCCACTGAGGCCTTATTGTGGGTGTGAACAGATCCGCGGACACCTGTTCCAAGGCCATGGTGTCCTGAACCGAGCTTGCCGACCCAAAATAAATCTACTAAAGCAATGATACACTATATCTGGCGCCCAGCTTCGCTATAAGAAGGGAAAGCTGGAAATGGTAGATATATTGGGGTGTAACTCCTAAGTTGGCCGAAGGACCCTGAGTCCCTGACAACAGACCATGGGACTCATGCCCAGTGTGTGACATCTACACTAGACACGTGAAGTAAAATAGTACTTCACCTATTTCACTGAATATTTTAGTTATCGGCGTATTGTATGATTTTAGTGCAGGCCCACAATATCAAGGGTGTAAGTTTTGTAGATCGTGGGCTTGGCCGAAATTGCACGAACTCTTGTAACGGGAGGTAGTATTGTCTGCGGTAGAGCCGGTAGACTTACCAGAGTATACCCTTATTTAGCTTGGTAATCCTTGATAAGTACATCTTCACTCTACCGTACGACTGCAGCAAGCATGACAGAAATAGAAAGCATAATTGCAAGTATTTGCAGAGCTAAAGAACGTGAAAATTTTAATTATAGAGCAAGGTTGTTCGAACGATGAACTATTCAAAGTTTGGTCATTACAGTGGCGATACTACTTGTATCATACCCTAGAAGCGTGAAGATACATGGGATTTGCAAGCTGGAATATCCAGATCTCCGTCTCATAAAACTCAAGCTCCACTCAAAAGCCCCCACTACGGAAGAAGAACTCGAATTTGAATCGACATCGGATTTAGACGTGATTGTGTGGATACCTACAGTTTCGTACTTACGAACTATCGAGTAGCGCAATCCTTTTAACAGGGGCAGCCTAGTCCAGCAGAGTAGTGTCCGCTGACAACGATAGTGGAGGAGGTCCGTGTTAAAGAAAGATCTAATAACTACAGCTATGGAACATTCCAATGGGTTCAAAGCTGGAAGATGATATGCTGATGACTATACCGTATCATGTGAAGCTTAGAGGCAGTAGAAATATAAACCATCGCAAATGTATCTTAGTGGCTGAGGAATTCAATTTAAAGCCGCGTCACTGCAGTGTCTTCTTGCGGTTAAACCCCCGGATTCCAAAGGACGTGCGCGTAGAAAGCCTGTCAGTTTTCAAGAAGTGAGCGCATCAAAACGGGGGCCTTTTGCTGGATGGACCATTGAAAACGAACCCTGGATACGCCTAGAAACACGATGTCGACGGTACTCCTCCGGAGTTCTCCGAGAATATATATCATAGTTGCAGTTAATAAGAGTTCAACCTTCAGGTTTTTTCCCGGGCGTGTCGAACATGAGATAGAAAGTCGATATGTTCGTCCGACCATCGTGTCACACTGCCCCTGCAAGAGTGGTCCTCGTTCCTCATCCCACTATTTTGCGGGTAAGCCTATACAGACTCGCTCCGGTAGAAAAGGGGCAGGACTAGTTGCTTCAGCGTCTATTGTATACTTAATCTCTATCCGGAAATCGCAGGGATGGATAAACACGCAATTACAAGGGCACACTTCCCTGCACGTCAGCAATTTGCTCGTATATCGAGCCCATTTTGTGCTAGAATTATGCTGAAGCTGTTTTGAGGTGAATAGCATGACTACTTCGTCCCAGGCGAAACAATTCCGCCAAGAAATGCCACGAACAAGGGGCTTGGTTTGGTGCTTTCACAGCCGTTGTCACCCCCCGGCTGTGGGGTTTCTTGGCGGAATTATTTCGCCTGGGACGAAGTATTTCAGCTCGCGTCATCAATCATGGAAGCCGGAGAATGCAATCTACGGTACGGCACAATCTACAGTAGACCCTTTAGACCATTTTAGCTTTTACCAGGATTCCCCTTGTGCACAGCACGGGTATAGGACTGTACCTACAATTAGAGTTTTCGGAGAATTCTCCAATGGGACACCCTACATGGATTTAAGCGGACAAAGTGGCTTGGAAGCGGGAACGAGTCAGTAACTCATGGAATCTTCCCCATCCGAGCGTACCCAGTGACGGCGAGACTTGAGACCAAAGTGAAAGTGTAAATGCAACATGAATACCACCATATCCAATTAGCAAAAGTGGAAGAGACTGGACACAGATTATGCCTGTTTTCACCTCAGGACCCTCAAATCTAAAATTTGGGCTTTGAAACTATTTCGTCGTCCTTGATATTTTGAGGGGCGTGTGGTCATGGAGTGGCTCAGGGCAAATCCCATCGACGACGAAAATAAGGGGGCGGCGCAGCTAGCCCGGTATATCACCTCGGCGCCTCGCAAATTGTTCCAAAATGCCGCAGAAAGACTATTGGTGGGGTCGTGCTTGCATACAATACACGGCGATGAGGCCTGGGAGAACTCCCCTTTTATCTTCGTGTTTGCACCTAACACCTTCCATCTTCGTTGCTATAGCCGAGATACACGACTGCGCTCCACGTCGGAAGTTGTGGCTCGCACAACAAAAGAGAGATCCATTCTTGCCAAGGGTATCCTAGGCCGGTCAGGCCACAATCTTTCCCGGCATACTTGATCCTACCCAAATCAGGAGACATGAAAACGAACGGAGACATGCTTCCACTCTGGGTATTCGTGTCAAAGTTTCGTACATTCCAATCCGGTATTACTCAACTGACTTGCTAACAACTATTAGCTGAACGTCTTGTTAGTAGCAAGCTTGACGCTAATCCTGGTACAAGCGTATCAATATTTGAGTCGGCCCGAAGGTACCTGGGAATTCTTCAGTTGCAGAACCGGAAATGTACTGATGCCATGCGGTTTGTCAAATACTCCTGCCAAATTTGCGCATAACAAGCTGCTGGGTGGAACAATCGTTGATGCGGGGTTGTTTTTTCCAAAACGGAAAAACTATACCAATGACCACTACTTGTAAAAGCCAACGCCTGCAAACAAAAACAAAACTGTACGGAACCAACGAATCTCAAGTGAACAAGGCGAACTGAATTATATGGTAAAAAACACGCAACTATATACGAAGAATAGAAACAGTCCCTCGTTAAAGCGTAAATCTCATAAATATTTCTGCTTAAACGCATCTAAACTCCATTGCAAAATTGCCCTTTCGTGTCAATCTTGACGATTCCAGCAGGAGCACCATCGAAAGTTGCGTAAAGAATGCAAGAGTCGGCTGACGTGCGTCCGAAAGCATTTGAGTTGGCACCGTACAAGCTGACCAACAGAGTCGAGTTGTCTGCTGAGGTGAGTTTAGCTGGTTGGTAGACAATGCCATTCAACGGAGTTGAAATGAACTGGTTCCCGGCACGGTCGAAGCTGAGATCATCGGTGAAAGTTCCGTAATTTGTGATGGTGGTAATGGCGCCGGTTGGAACACCAGTGGAGGTGTTGATGGGGACTTTCAAGTAGCTGTTGAGAGCAGTGTTGGTGTAGTATAAGCTGCCAGAGTGGTATTTAAGACCGTTGATGCCAATATGATAGAGGGACGCATCAGGTGCAGGGTCGGTACCCGCAAGAAGCGTATCAGTGAGTACTTTTGTCGCAGTGCCAGCCTTAATATTGATGGTCCATAGTGTCCCGAGTTGCGCGTCGCCAGTAACCAAGATGTTGTTTGTCACGGTAGCCAGTCCATCGAGAAGTGCAGCCTCGGGGATATTCACAATCTTTTTGACCGTGAAGCCTTTATTGGTTGTTGGATCTGCGATACCGGCGAGATTGACTTGGAAGATACTGAAGGAGCCTGCAATACCAAAGTAATCGGGCGCGAAGGTATAGTTCCCAGCAATCACGTAGAAAAGATCCGTTGTTGTCTCGGTAATACCAAAGAGACTCGTGTAACCGGAAAAGCTATGCACAACACCACCAGTCTCATTCTTGAAAGGATTGACCTGGTATAGGTCTGGTGCGGTATTGACGGTAGCGAGAAGTTGACCGTTGCATCTGGGCTTGATATTCTCCACTTGATTAGAGTCTGGGAACGAGAAAATCTGAGTCGGCGATAATTGGGCCACCGCTGTTGCTTGCCTTGGAGGCTTAGCAACTGGCGATGCAAAACATGTTTGAGACAAGGTGGTGAAGAAAGCCAAAGGCAAGGAGGCAAGAGCATAACGCATGTTGATAGAGGTTCGTTGTAATTGGTAACAATGGTTAAAAGTGCGTGGTTACCAGTACTGCCGGGGCCAGGAAGTGGCGCCTGAAGTTTACTTTATAATCGTGCTGAAAACGTGGCTTCTGGGACTATTGAAGTGTGGATTGTGAGCTGAGTGGTTGAAAGAAATGCAGGTGGCAGGGTTAGGCTTTATACCGCGTGTGGAAAACGTGGTTTGCACGATGCAATATCGGTACAGTACCATCATTGGGTACGGGCGCCTCTTTCTGTCTCAAACAAGACGGATAGATATCGTCAAATGCACTGACGGGGTCTGAATGAAGCTCGTGGGGAAAATAATCTCCCGGATTTGGTATTGTAAGCCCGAAGCCCGGCTGTCAAAAATCCGCAGGCTATTGAAATTGCGCCCGTTCTGGTCCAAATGAATGAAGACCATTGCGGTCTGCAACGCTACCATGAAATATGGGCTGAAGAAGATTGGAAGGATCCAAAACCATGCCCGAGAACGCAAGTTTCGCCCCAGGGGCGGGGCAAGACCCATCCATGACACTAGCTTGACGAAAGAGTCTTACACAGCTGCGTGGGCAAGGCTGGCTACCATCCTGTCAAACCTTGCAGATCAAGAAGAGCGCAGTTATATTTGAGATGAAGCTTAAAATTTGTCAAAGGTCCGATGCACGGATCTACCTGAGAGGTACCCATTGAGATAAGCACTTGCAAAATGCGGTCCAAAAATATCAGACGGTATTTTGAGATGGCAACAGCGGTAACATGTGAAGCTCAAAAGACCGAAGGGCTTCCTACTTTCCCTTATCATATTCCATTGGCATTGAACAGTTTGTCATTGCACTTCGTTTTTAGTAAAAGTGTCAGAAACTTAAGCAATTTCCATTTCGAAAATGCTTATCGAATCAATCGTCATACGGTCGTGGTGTTCAAAGTCAAAAACTCCCTCCTTGCCCGAGCTCAGGCCGCCTCACCGCTAGAGGTAAATCCGAAAAGAAATTGGCTCAGCTCTGAGACGACAGAATTCAATAGTTGCTGATGAGAGCAACAACGCATAGATTCGAAAAGATGATTGTAAAAATCGAATCAATATATTGCAAAATTGGACCCACTAATCGAGCTCCATCAGCCGCAACCCCTCACTGTAGGCTCCGCATAAGCAGGTATAATACTCTCCGTTAAGAGTCGAAGGATTCATCCTTTTAATGTGTCTTATCTTGAAACTCAGCTCTGGTATTTGGGGCAAAATTGTTCTCCACCAATTTCAGCAGTCATGGCAATTCGATGACCGAGATTTGGCCAAATATAAGCTGTTTTGCCAAATGGTTGCTTTGGTGAAAATCCATTTATGGTAGAATGACCGGACCATGTGGTTTTTTGTGAGATCCAGCAGCAGATATGTTGGTGAATTTCTTTTTGGATATCTCTGTAACTCAATATTTGGTATCTCCAAACTACTAATGCTGTGGTCTATATCTTTCATCACGCAAGTGATAATCCACAAATTAAAAGTGACAGGAAGGTATCTGCACACTCTCGTCTACTTCCTCGCCTCAAACATCAATCTCAACGACCCTGGCTGCGACGTAATTTGATCCCTCATATCTCTCAGTACTTCATGCCCATCCTCACCCGGCAGAAAATTGATCTTAAACTTCTTGATCAAACTCGCGGCCACGAGGCGAATCTGAGTTGTCGCCAAGCCCTGGCCCACACAACTGGCGCGGCCCATCCCGAAAGGCGAGAATGCGTCTCTATTTTTCACCATCTCCGGTTTGCTGTACCATCGCTCAGGGATGAACTCCAAGGCGCGTTCAAAGCAAGATTCAAGCCGGAAAATTACCCATCGGGGGGCGAGGACCTTGGTGCGGCCGGGAATGAAGGTTTCCCCGATCATTATACCTTGCGGCGGAGTTTCACGGGAAACTACGGTGGGGGCAACGGAGTAGAGGCGCATAGCCTCGTTTATTGCGCCATTCAGGTGGGGTAGCGCGGAGATGACTGATAGATCTAGAGTATCGACCGCCTTGAGTTCTTCGTATATCTTCTCGGCATGTTCGGGGTGTTGCGCGAGGCAGTAGCAGAGAAACGTCAGAGACGGAGCTGTTGTATCACTATTCAATGCATCAGTAAGGACCAAAACTAATTTCGCTCTAGATGTTTGAGAAACAAAAGACATGGGTACGTACCTGCCCGCAACAATGACAGTCGCAGTGTCGCCTCGTATCCAATCGTTCCTGGAGGGGTCATTTTTCTGATTCTCGGCTTCGTCAATGAAGAACGAAGCGATATCTTTCTCTTCCGGTTCCATAGTCACACGTTTATCCATTTGTTTATAGCAGAAAGTCATCATTTCAAACCAGGAGGCAATTTTCCAGAACCAAGGGAAGAAGGCAAACCCAATCTTGATGAGCCAGATTGTTGATGCGAAAGGGCCAATGACTGAGAGTGCTCGACGGAACAGGTGTATAGCATAATGCCATTCTTGTCTTTCCATCATACCGAAAGATTGGTTGAAAGCAAATTCGCCCATGGAATCGAATGTGAACCAGTACATCACGTCATTGACCAGGACCGGCTTTTTTGCTTCTGCGGCTTCGGAAAGGTTCTTTGCGAGGACTGCAATCTGGCGGTTGATTCTGTCTTGGTAGGAGGCAATGGCTAAATGGAAAGGTGGTTAGTACCGACCCATACGATACGGTGCGAGATATCCTACCTTTTGAGCTAAGCGCGCGACTCCAGACGTTCCTCCGTGCATTATGTACTCTGCGATCTCGTGTGAATACTAGGGAAAGATCTGGCAGCAGAAGGTCGTAGAAGTCTGATTTGATACACTGGGTACCGTAGCCCTCCAAGACCTTGAACGAATCTGGGTGGAATGATGCCAGCTCGCCCGGACCTGCAGTTTGGAGGAATCAGTGTCTATCCAGAAGTTTTCATTGAAAACGTTGACACATACCTATGCGGACAAAACTTCCCTCATACTTTTCATTCAACATATCCATCATCTGATGATTGCGCGAATCTCGACATTGCCAAACATGCCAGAACTTGGTGGCAGCTGCTGCCCTCGGTCCCGGAAAGTTGTATAGACGGTGGTAAGGTGACAACCGGTAGAGAAGAATGCTGGAGAATAGGCCGAAAATATAACCTCCAATAATGAGAGCCGCATTAATCAGTGGCGTTTGTGAGAAGCCCAACTTTCGGATTTCGTAAAAAATAGTGAAAACACCAAGAAGAAAATGGCCAACTAACAGCATAGGCGCCTGCATATGCCATTCTCCACGGATGAAAAATCCCAGATGTGCCGTAACTCCAGTGGCACATGCCAGGAGAAATCTTGCAAACGACAACATTGCTGGCTACTACAGTATCAAAATGGAGAACTTAGTTCACACTGAAGTATTCGCCGCAAGATCTCCTATCGTCACCCAGATCCTCGATAGTCGGATAAATTCCCTGTTCGGGTCGAGTAGTGGATAATAGTCTGATCTTTAGAAATGCTCAAGCATCGTCTGGCTAGTACAGTGCCTTAGACCTTTCGATCGGGGCGCCGGGTTACGGAAGCAAAATCGTACTTCGTCCCAGGCGAAATAATTCCGCCAAGAAACCCCACAGCCGGGGGGTGACAACGGCTGTGAAAGCACCAAACCAAGCCCCTTGTTCGTGGCA
Source organism: Lachnellula suecica (assembly GCA_007825345.1). Lineage (NCBI taxonomy): Eukaryota > Fungi > Ascomycota > Leotiomycetes > Helotiales > Lachnaceae > Lachnellula > Lachnellula suecica. The sequence goes on along the minus strand of QGMK01000044.1, from coordinate 26 downwards.
TTTCTTGGCGGAATTGTTTCGCCTGG
>QGMK01000043.1:0-56009 GCA_007825345.1 Lachnellula suecica | reverse complement strand
GTGAATTTGAGGGCCAATGCTTTCTTTACAGTGGTTTGATAGATTGTGAGGTGATGGAGTCCTACGATTGGGGCTTGAGAAGTATCCAGTATCTACGGCTTGCGAAATTAAAGATTGTGAGATGGCCGCTGCACCACCTATTTCCCCCTCTCCTAGGCGATTCTTCTTTAACATCCACTCCTTCCACTTCAGGTAAATACTACTATCGGCAAAAAGTCACCCAAAATGTCCAAAAAGTAGACAACTAGTGTATTCATCTGTTATAAATCCACTCACATATGTGGGCTCAGGTATAAACCCCAGCTCACAATAGAGAACTGCCTTTGCTTTTAACCGCCGTAAAGAATGTTACTTCACAATATCAACCCCGGTCCTCATTCCCATACTTTTCTCCAACGGACCAGCCGCTGGAAGCTTTGTTAGGAATATTTTGTACACTTCAAAAGTAGTTTCCTTGGAATCGAATTCTGGGAGTGTACTTACAGTACCTTCTTTGTGAACCGCTCCTCCTTGTCCAGAAAAGCAGTGATCAACGCCGCTCTTTCTTCTGCTTGAACGCTTGCTCGCTCCAAATTGTAAGCATAGAATCAAGAGGCAAGGTGTAAATCTCACCTTTAATCTAGTCTTAAAGAGCTGCTTGGAAAAAGACTTGCCAGCTAGAGCTGTTGCCTTGGGTTCTGTCCCTGATACAATTTGGTGACCCTCCTTTGAGTTTCGCAAACAAATGGAAATTAAAAAGGTGCTTCATGGTTAGGAGAGGGGACTCCACTAGGACTAGCAAAAGTCCCTATTCTTGGCTTCCTGACCATTGGGTTTTTGGAGACAGTAGTAATTGAATGCCTAACTCCGAAAGTCACTACTCCCACTAAAAGGTCCGGATTTGTGTAAAGCTCTAATCAGAGTAGCAGAGATCCTGTTCAAAAGCTGATAGCAGAACACCGACCAGCCCGTGTGGCACATGTTCCTCCGCCCACAGTGAAGCAACGCACTTGCTCCCCTTTTCTCCCTCCCACATCTGCAAACAGCGGAATAAATGTATCTTCAAATTGAGTGGCAATAGCTCACTATCAAATAGCAAATATGCAGCAACCATAACCATCCCTATAAAATAAACGCCTCAGTCAACAATCCATCCATGCCCTATCCCGTTCCGAACCCCCATCCCATTCCGTAATCCAAAACCCAAAGCCCAAACACCCTTACAAATGCTCCCATTCCAATATCCTAGCCCTTCCCCTAGGCCATATAGGTCTTATGTAACGTTACACAGTAGTTCCGCCTCAAGGATAAATTTGCCCTCCTTATACTTCTCACTCGCCTCAAACGCCTTGTCGTACTTCCACCCCACGGTCTCGTTGCACTGCCGGCACGCAATGTCGCGCACGATGTGCCGGCCCGTCGTCATGTTGCGCTCCGAGGCGTCGCCGGCTGTGACGTTGACGACGCTGTTGAAGAGGTAGGCTTTGCCGTGCTGGCCGCGGAAGTTCTGGCTGTGTTAGCTGGCTTTGGAGGGCAAGGGGGAGGAGAGGAGGAATGCAGGGGGAAGAGGGGGTGATATACTCGTGAGATTATGTCTTCGTGGTTGGAGAGATGCGCTTTGCAGTTCTTGCAGCCGTAGATCTTGTGGCTGTTCAGGTAGACGTTGTAGGAGAGACCCATTGTTGCGAGCGGCGCCTCTTGCGGACTCTGACTCTGCCCTGCCCTAGATGCCCTGGGTATCTTCCCTTGTTTCCTATGATATCTCCGTCTGTTCGCTCTGCCGGCGTTTGTTCAGATGTGGAGGTCTTGGGGCCTGTGTGACGTTGACGTGAGATCTCGGGTTTCGGCTTTGGGGATGAGGGGATGGGGAAGGGTTATTGAGAGTCGAGTGGCGGGCTGTCGTGGGGGGCGGGCATGAGAGATGTGAATTGGAGATGTTTGAGGCTGCTGTTACGCTTGCTTGCCAGCTGAGTTGTTGCACACGCACTGGATGGAGGTCACAAGGTAAGGGTGGGGATGATGTCTCGATAAGAGGCAGCTGATTACGGAGCCGAGCTGTGGAGAAGGTGCAGTGTTGACAAGTGGTAGGGAAGTTATTCACAATTGATCTAATATTTGTTGAAGCAGAGTATAATTACTTTCAGCTCCTTGCGATTTATAGAAATATTATTGGTTTTTAGCAGGGTTGATTACTTCTTGGTTCTTATGGGCTTGAGCTTTCCCAGACCTCACCCCGCACCAGCATCGAAAGGGGCAAGCAACAATCAGCATGATATAAACCTGGACATACCACCAATACAAACGCTTGATCATATTGAGGCTGATAAATTCTATCTTCCCCGAGGCCAGCCCAATATATTTCATAGCTGTCGAACAAGCCATACAACCGGGGAAGCCCCGCAGCTCTTGACTCGCGCTTTGTGCCACTAATTATGTTAGCGACTTCCAAGATCTAAAGATAACTCCAGCCCCTTTCCCCCAGCGGGCCAAGAGCATTTTAATAGATGAATTAGTTTATGCAATCCTTCAGCCTCCACGAGCCTAATCCTGTCCAGGGCATACTCCACCAACTTCAATTATCTTTGGCCGCTCGCATACATCCGGTTCGTATAGATTCTCACTGAGCCGTACACAGGGTGCACATGGGAAGGAATTTTGTAATGTTTTTTGTGATGTGATATGATGTGATGTGATGGCTAGCTGTCCCGCATGCCATACCTAAATACAACCATCACCCTCTAAACCACGGCCAAACCCTACAGATATACAAAGAACGTGAATTGCTAAATCCAAAGCAAAGTATTGACAAAGAAGGGGGGTCGCTACGCTACGCGAATGGTATCGTAAGACAAGAAAGACGCGGACTATCCAGTATCCAAGGATCTCGATCGAGAAATCAATTCATGAAGAAAATGAAATCACCATGAGAACGCCTCCTCGATGAAATCAATGCTGCCCGCATGCTGGCGTGTACGCACTGCTCTCCTCACATCATCACTGAGCGCGCCGCTGCCGCACACCGACACGCCCATAGCGCCGACCTGGTTCTCCATCTCGATATCCATGAGCGTCTCAATGTTGGGGCGTCCAGGGAACATCTGCACCGTTGCGGACGGGCTGTGGATTTCCTTTGTCGAGCGCGGGCGGCTGACGAACAGCATGATGCGCAGCACGTCGCGGCGCTTGTCCATGGCGAGGATGGAGGTCATCCAGGGGCGGATCCATTCTAGGTGCTCGGGGGATTGGATGATCCAAACGAGCACAATCTTGCGCGCTGCTACGGTGCCGTTTGCGTAGCCGGCGACGAGGTCGCGGACGTGGGGGACTTGGTGGGTGATTCCTACTCCGCCGGCAAACATCATGACCGTCCCGTAGGAATGCATCATGTGCATGCCTCCGTATGGTCCCTCTGCAAAACACTTGGTGTAGAACTTTCCATCGGGTGAAGCTTCGGCTTTCTTGTATAGCTTCTCTGTGAATCCCGTTCGTGCTCGGATGATGAAGGACATCTTTGTCTTTTGCATTGCTAGGATATCCTGTCGGTTCATGGCAAGCTTCTCTGGGTCCAAGTTCTCAGCCTCTTCAGACCACGCGACCGAAAAGGGGTGGGAAGTCCAGAGGCCAACAGCGGGCATATATAGGTACGCGTGTTGACCAGGCTTGAAAGTCCAAGGGCGGGCCATCTCGATAGTCACTCGGCTTGCGTTTCCTGGAAGAGCCTCCACCAAAGTTTTTGATCCTCCCTTTCCAACGTTCCTGTACATGACCTTGAGAACTCTCGTGAGACGCTCCAAACCCCATATTGAGACGACGCCGTAGAGAAGGGTGATCTGCGGTAAGCCGGCCAGCGTTAGATGAAACCAGATTGCGATTATAACCAGTATGACCAATGCAATGTGGAGATACTTGAATGTTTCGTAAAAGGCATGGCGAAGAATGGAGCTGGCTTGGAAACTGATGACAACGAAGGTAACAACAGCCTACTGTTGTCAGTAACTCTATTGACTCGAGGGGCCTGGGAAACTTACGATAAAGCCATACATGATCATAGGGCTGCCTGTGATGGCCTTGGAAATGGCTGCCCATCCACCTGCTGAGTAAGTTGCAGCTCCCCATGCAATAGCATGAGTTAATGCTTCAAGAACAACGATTCTGCCGAACCATCTATGCAAGAGATTGAAGGTGTCGAAAGATAAGTTCAACCAGTTAATCAAAGGGTTGTTGCGAGATGCCATAACGAAGAGAGGAATCTGAATACTGTTAGATGAGGCTCCACGTGATATATAAGAGACATACCATGTTAACGACGGCAAGTATGCCTGTGCGGTTCCTCAGCTCCTTGGCAGCAATTGCAAGTGGTTGATCCCAATCGATACTGTATACACAGAACAAGATGTTGGTGCCGAAGTATGACAGGAGAAAGGCTAATTGGAATCGCGTTGGCAGCGTTCCTACATTGATCGCAGAGGACAATTGAATTTCCCTGTTGTGTCTCTTGCTGAAGATAGGCGCATATAAGACATGCTTCTTGAATCCTGCCCATCCTTTTGTTGGAATTGCGAAATATGTCTGGGTGTCGTTGTTGAGGGAAGTGAGCGTCCGGATGTATTTGATGCTTTCCATTCCAACTCTCCATATCGTCAACGCCGCAATCAGGGAAGCCAGTATGATGAAGATGTAATTGTAAAAATCCTGGTTGAGTGCACCAGCATTCGCGGCCGCAACCTTTGCTGCAGCTGCTGCCGCAGCACTTGGTGTTGCTGCTTTGCTGGTGGCGGTAGCCGCTGTGCTGCTTTGCGCCGATACCATCCTCGCCACAGCCAGAACAGCTAAAAGTTGAGTGGAAGAAGTCATGATAGTCGTCGTTTGTATTGTGACTGAAAGAAATGAAGACCAGTTCAGGTACCTCTGGCGAGGTCAAGACGTCTCGCGTCGGAAAAGTGTTGTGTGAATAGACGAGAGACTTCTGTGAATGTCCAGCAATAAACAGAAGAACCGATCGATAGAAGGTATTTCTTAAGGAATGTGAAGGCCTAATCCATGGAGTATTTCGAATAGGGTTCGGTTCGTCAATGGTCGTTCCAGATTTTGCAAATCAAACGCTTGGCCGAAGAATAATTGCTTGTCGAAAAGGCGGCCTGAAAAAAGGCATGTAAGAAGTAAAAGAAACCCGTTCCCCGAACACTACTGTAACTGCTTCCGTGGAAGTAAATCTATGGCAAACAGGAAAAGTCGAAATCTGGAGAAGTCAAGGGGGTTGGGCGGAAGATATCAATGAGGGACTGGCCAGGGGAAGTAATGTGCCTTATCACAAACGCGCGCAGGGGGGGGAAACGGGGGGGATAGTGGAAAGTACAGTGGGGTCGAGGTCTCTTGCATACCGCGCGGCGGCGACGGGCTCTATTCAAGGGTTACCGCGTTAGTGGGACCCGTTGCTAAATCCATTGGATGATTTGGGAGGCTTAGCTTGGTGCAGCCTGATAGTGAATCTCAAGGCCAAGCGATTGCTGGAATTCGCTGGTCGTGGTGGTCCCCAAAGTAATATCATAGTGGGCCAACCCAGCAACGGTTCCCCCTTCTGAAACAATGACAGAAAAATCAAAAGGAAACGTTGTTTACCGACCTTGTCTCTGAACCCCTTTTGTAGGCAGAATGGCTGAGTGTGCAGTCATTCGCAGCACTGCAGCAAAATTCCCAACTTTTCACCGTGGCTGGCCGCCTTTTTTATTTATTTTTTTTAATCGAAATCTGACTGTAATGCAGGTCACCGATTTGATCGAAGGCACGCTTGGGATGCGGAGTGGTGGAGCCGATAGCCAAGAGCCAAGTAAAGCCGGCGGGTGCAGAATCCAGGGGTAGAGCCAGCCATTGCCTGCAGGAACCGGACGCATCGCAATTCGCAAGGGTGATGAAACGTTGAAACGAGACCACGGGAAATCTGTGACGCCACGCGCATCGCATCGAGCAAACTTGATAAATGATAGCAGCAGCCACAGGTCAGTTCACCGTCTGATTTTCTATCTCGCCGCCCGCGAAACATTCGACCTTGCCTCCACCCTCACCACGCGCCAAGTATCCCTGATGACGAATTCGAACTTTCTGGAGTCCTTTGGTTGTTTGACTCTTGAGACGACAAGGCTTGCCATGTGGATCCACCCTTTGATAAGGCCCAGCTATTGCAATCAAACGTTTTCTTGGGGGCTAGGTGCCAAACAGCGGCTTCACTCCGTAATAATACTGTAACTTCCTGTTAATTTTCCATAACAGTACTGGGCGGGGTCGAATCAAACGTTATTCATCTATCTGGAGCAACACTAAAATGGAATTATCCGTGAAACCTGGGGACCTTTTGCGCCTGATATATTAGTGGAAGCGTTAGCAACTTCAGACCCAAGTTGCACTACTTGCACATCGATGCGTTGTTCCAGTCCGGCTTGCACATAATTTCAAAGACAAGAATTTCATTTATCATATGGATGGATACCTGCGGACGCTGTAAGGCCTCTGCCGTAAGTGGGACCTTCCTCCCCTAAACGCCAAGCTCCCAGCTTCTGAAGCCATTGCCTTCTTTCCGTCATCATGTCTGTGCGGTCGACGTCGGAGATATCATGAGATGATAGACAGCAAGGCTGAGCAGATACGAAGTATTTGCAGACACAGGCCGCGCAGTCGATCATGCAGAACTATTTTTGCCGGGCGTGCATTGTTTTCTAGTTGCGGAAGGTTGAGACGGGCTATGTCGCGGAGACCACCTGCTTCGAGCCTCTTCCGCTTTTGTCCACGGCGATCACACAGACAGAGTCAACCTGTTGATATTTGCACAAGTGGATATTCAGTTAAGCGCAGGACTAATCGGCCTCAGTTTTATCTGATCTCCATCAAGGCCCCGATCAAATGTCCGATCCAATCGCCGCCAATCGGCATTTTGGTCTGAGACCCAAGAACTGTGTTGGACTTCTTCGAGAATCTGAGTGCATGAGTGATTGTGGATCACAGGCCCAATTCGTCCTCGCTATCGCTGCCCATGGCATTCCAGTTGACAATTGGCTTTCGCTGTTTGGTTATCGCCTTTCCTTTGCGTACGGGGACAGTGTTCTGGGGAGTCTGTGTGATATCTCGAAGCACTGAATCGCCCTTTGATGATGCGGAAAGGAAGCTCAACTCATCATCACTTTCATCAAAGAGCTGCCAGGTTTGGCTACGTCGGAGTGCCCTACGCCCCAATCTTGGTACCCGATCGACGTATTGTCGTTTCCCTTCAGGTTCAGTGCTTGGGCTCGAGAGTGATGATGCGGTGGAGCCGAAAGATTCATCAAAAACGTGCCAGTCATGGCTCTTTCGAAGTACCTTTCTGCTCAGCCGAGGTGCTCGATCAATGACCCGGCGGATGCTTTTACAAGCATTTTCTTCGAGAACAGAGGCCTCCGAACAGAAAGATGTTTCAGTCGAAAATACCTCTTCGTCTTCCTCAGATGCTGAATCGGCAGAGACAGCAAAATCATTGCTGCAAGAAAAAGTTGTCTGCAACTCATCTTCGCTCGCTGCGTCTTCAGTTTCAAAGTAGAGCGGTCCCGCTGATGAATCCATGTCATCTAAGACGCTTAGATCATCCTCTGGCTCTACGAACACGTTCGAGGAGCGTATACTTCGTTTCCTGGCCAATGGAAGTACCTCTTTTCCTTTATTTTGATGCTGGCGAGGTGGAGATTTGAATGGAGAATCAGACTCGGATTCCCCTTTCAACGAATATTTGCTAATGCTCTCTTGCTTTGAATTGTTTCCACTAGGGGTAGTCATTACCCACTCCCCAATCCCTTCCTCCCAACGAAATCCTGGTCTTGTCTCATCGTCTGCTTCGGAAATCGGACCTAGATGGTGTTTGACGTCCCTTTCAGAGAATTTAGCATCCACAATTGACACATAATCGATGTGGTTCTGATCGGGCAGTTGCTGCGCGAAAGTAAACGCACTGTCCACAATGACACCTTGAAAGATGTCGGTTAGAGCGCCATTATTGCCGATGTTCTCCAGAAGATGATGTAAATATTTTAAGTACTCGAATCCTACACTCGAAGCACCCCTTCCACAGCAACGGGCAACCGAACAGATGAACGTGACGAGTTCATTATAGTTCGAAGGAGCACCATCCAGTTCGTTGTCACTGTCCGAACTTCGGTCATGAAGAAGCTCAACCAGACGTCCAGAGGAATTTGAATTGCCGTCCAACTGCTCCCCAGCAATCAGGTTTGCAGCAAGCAATAGAACGCCTTGCGAGTTGGATATGTGTGACAGATCGTATTCCGTTGCGCAGGTCTGAAGAAGGGTCGTAACGTGTTCATAGGGTGCTACCGGTGCTGCCATCTGGCTTTCAGAGTAGGCATCTGCACCTTCGCGACTAAGGACAACAATGGACAGAAGTGTCGCGAGCAAGCTGGCAAATGTATGCTTGACAATTGCCAGCGAAGAAGTGCCAGAACTGTTGCTGAGCTGTCCACAACCGGCAAGAAAAGGTAGCGAGCTCTCCAAAAAGATCAAGGCCTCGGAATTCGTAGAATCGGGCGAAAGCCTCTGTATTATCCCAGTCCACACCGGGCGGAATTCCTTGGTGGCCAGCCATCCGAGCGGAAGAACCCCACACGAAATCAAACTCGTGAGCTGTTTGTATTGAAAGGAGAAGCGCCCAGTATATTCGACAAATTTCCAAAGCATCGAGAACTGGCGTGGGGCGGCATCGTAAAGAGTTTTAGGTTCCGTATAGCGACCAGAGGCCAACAGGGATGAGAGCAAAATCTCAGCCTCTTCTATGGCGAATGTGTGTATGCAAAGTGTGATAAGAATGCCACAAAACTCAACATCAATTACTCCCGCTGCAATTGCATCTCCAAGTACTTGCATCCCATGTGAGCGCACAATAATTTTAAGCTGCTTCCAGCCATGGCCGGAAGAACCAAAATTCTCCAACTCGTCGTAGATTTCCGTGGAGATATCCCGGGTATTAATTGCAGACTTAGCTTCAGTCTTCTCAATATGGGCCTCTTCATCGGCGATGTAACTTGGGACAGCCCTCAGGGACGTTGAGAATAGCGACCTAGCCCCCTTTCTCTTCGTTTCTGGTTCATCAAACATTGTCGAGCGAAGTAGTGTTTCCAACCCATTATATATACCCTCATAAATTGTATACCGGGAAGCTTTTGTTTTCTGTCGCATTTCTCGCAAAGTCCCAGATAGCTGAAAACATGGCTCGCAATCATTCGTGGTGTTGTTTAGTTTTGAACGCTTATGTTTGCCATTTTCCTGCTCGTCCAGTCCATAGTTCGCAATCATCGAAGGGTGTTCATCCATATAATGTTCTCCTCTCGCCGGGCGAGTATAGGTGTTGGCACCAAGATCTCTCCAGGAATAAGAGATCTTCTGCCCTTCGAAGCTACCAAACCTCTGGGAGTCTTTGGCTCCCCTCGACCAGTTCCGGTCTTTCCAATTCGAGTGGAATAAGTCCGCTTCACCTTCTTTCGAGCCCGAGTCCAATCCTCCTCCTCGTCATCCTGGGGTTTTGCTCGTGAGCCTTTCGCTGGCTTTGGTACTTCTCCGTTGATCCGGTTCTGACCTGTTCCTCGTTGTACATGCGACAACTCTTTATTCAAAATCGCAACCCTGGAAGTCAAAGCCCGTAGCAGGCGGTGGCACCTCGCTGCCGTCCATTCCTTCTCTTGGTCTCCTTCAAGTCGCCCAGCGTTGACGGTAGAATCTCGCCGTCGTACAGGTGTAAATCCATGCAAAGCATTGCTAGTGGTCGATGTTTGATATGCCATACCGGATATTCTAGAGATCAAAGTCAGCAATTGCAATATACAAGACTCCGGTGCTAATACCTCGTAAACCTGGACTGTTTATTTACATCGGCATGATGCAGCGCATGAGCAAAGAGATATAGCAAAAGCAATGGGTATTTGCAAAAAAGAAGCAAAGGAAGCAAGGATATGAAAACAATTAGTGACTCCAAAAAGCGAAAAGGAGCATGCTGCGATTATGAGCTATTCGATGAATCGTACAAACTTGATGTTGATGGTCCAGGGGGCTCGGCTGACAGTAAACAAAGAATTCTGCCGGGCGGTGTCGGAAGATCGCGGGTACTGTACCGGGAAGCGCTCCTGCGACTCGCGAGCTCCAAAAAAAATTCCAAAGTCCATGATCCATGCAAAATTTGGAGAGGCATTGATCTTGTACTCTTCCTCCTTTCCACCAAAACCCCCTTTCTTTCATTGTAATTCTACTGCTCGTCCTCATATACCATCCGTCCGTCCTTTCGTCTGCATATATTGCCCTTCTCTTTGCCCTTTTGGATTGCCGGATCGACTGTAATTTGTATTTGCATTTCATCATCATGGCTGAATCAAGCACAACTTCGACTGGTAGGCCATTCCAATGTTGCACACGTTGAGCTATACTCCTCCATGCATAGAACTATAAATTGATCATGTTATTCATATAGAAAACTCCGTCAATGGCACCGGCGGAGCTCAAAACGGCCTCGATGTTGCTCATGCGACCACGAATGGAGCGGAGCAGGAGTCCGCTGATGGAGCAGATCAAGGTGGTGAAGGTAACTTCGCCCAGCATCTCCGAATACAATTGCAGAGTCTGCAGAAGAAAACTTAGTACTGACTCTGATGCAAGCTATTTTCCAGCTAACCGTCAACCTTCCTCATGACCCCAGACAAATCCAGATTATGGTATATTGCCCTTAAAGAACTGCCAGAAGAAAGCCAGTCTAATTTTTGCAGGTCTCAACCCAAGAGGCAATCCACGACGTTCGACAATCGATCATCGAGCTTCCGAATACCTTTCAGTACTCTTGTTTCCACCTCGAACACAAAGGTCAACGAATTAATGATTTCATCCAAATATCCGAAGTCGAGGGTCTGGCGTCCGACTCGGAGCTTACTTTGATCGAGGATCCATACACCGAGAAGGAAGCTAGATTACATGTTATCAGAGTTAGGGAAATAATTGGAGCTTCTGGGGACAGAACGGATACTTTGCATGGCATCATGTCGGGCTCATCTCTGCATGATTCCGTCACACTGGCCGCCGAGAAGACAACCAGCGCTGCTGTAAAAGAGGCACACCCAATGGCTGATTTCGACTTCCAGGCACCAGGAACTCTTTCAACTCTGCTTCCCGACATCCTGGAGCCATCCCCAAAGACCGTGAAGTCAATATCAGTCTCACCTTGGAACCCTCCTCCATACCATCTTAGACAGAAAGGCCACCTCCTATACCTGCAGGTGACTACCAATGAAGGGGAGCAGCACCAGATCACATCTCATGTTTCCGGATTCTATGTGAACAAATCCTCAAACAGCAAGTTTGATCCATTTCCAAGAGGTGCCCCGAAAGCTCACTCCGCACATTCTCTGCTCAACTTAATTGACGAGATCTCTCCTTCCTTTGATGCTTCATTCAAGAAGCTCTTGGAGTCAAATAATACGAAGGAACCTCTGGCAAATTTCCAAATCACCAATGCAATCCCCTCAAGCCCTTGGATTGTACCAAGCACATCGTCAACTCTGGTCGCACATCAATCTGACATCACCCGAACACAAGAAAGCTACCTGATAGGCGGAATTGAAAACACGGAGACTTTGAGGGATTGGAACGAAGAATTTCAGTCCACGAGGGAGCTACCGAAAGAGAATGTGCATGATCGCGTTTTCCGCGAGCGTTTGACGTCGAAGCTTTTCGCAGACTACAATGATGCTGCTGCGCGTGGTGCTATTTTAGTTGCCAGAGGCGAGGTTGCTCCTCTGAACCCTACAGAGGGAAGAGACGCCCAGATATTCGTGTACAACAACATATTCTTCTCCTTTGGCGCTGATGGTGTGGGAACTTTTGCCTCTGAGGGTGGAGACGAGGCTGCGAGAGTGGCTACAGGCAAAGACGTTATGGGCGTTAGGATGGTCAATCAATTGGATATTGATGGTCTCTTCACACCTGGGACCGTTATTGCCGATTATTTGGGAAAGCGCATTGTTGCTCAGTCTATTGTTCCTGGTATCTTCAAGCAGCGAGAGGAAGGCGAGAACCAGATCGACTACGGTGCGGTCGATGGCAAGGACGTTGTTGCCGCAAACGAGCAATTCGTTCCTACCTTCGAGAAGCTTTCTAAGGCTCTGAAAGTCAAGAAGCATGCCGTTTGGGATAAATACGGAAAGCGCCACGATTTGGAGGGCAGTGTAGAGACCAAGGGCTTACTGGGTACTGACGGTAGAAAGTATGTCTTGGATTTATACAGAATCACACCACTGGATATTTCCTGGATGGACGAATACGGAACTGCTCTTGGCAGCCCCGAGGCTGCTGCTAGCGAGAACGCATACCCTCACAGGATGACTGTCCTGAGACCCGAACTCGTCGAGTCCTACTGGAGGGTAAAAATGCGGGATTGGGTAAATGGCGAGTTGGCCAAGAGACGCCAGGGTGAAGGTGAAACGAAGAAGCTCGAAGACGAGAAATCCGAGAGCACCGAGGTTTCTACTGAACCTAAAGAAGGCGAGGCATCTGAGGAGGCATCTGAGGAGGCATCTGCAGAAGTCAGCAAACCCGCGGATGTCGACAACGAGCGAATTGACATCTCCAACTTCAACTTCACTCTGAACCCCGATGCATTCAGTGGTCAAGAACCACAAACAGATGCCGAGAAGGAGGAATGGGCAGCAGACGAGCAGGAGGTTAGACTTGCTTGCGAGTTCCTTCGTGGAACCGTTCTGCCAGAGCTCATCAACGATCTTAGAGACGGTGATGTCGGGTACCCGATGGATGGTCAATCTTTCAGTAGACTACTCCACAAGCGAGGTATCAACATCAGATATATTGGCAAGGTAGCGCAGCTTGCTGAAGGCAAGAGACTTGAATCTATCAGAGGGCTGGCCATCCAGGAAATGGTGTCTCGAGCATTCAAGCATGTCGCTGGCAACTACTTACGATACCTACCTATTCCCTTGACAGCCGCTTGCACATCCCACCTTCTGAACTGCTTGCTCGGAACAGGTCTTAACACTAAGCCCAAGGCTGATGTTGATGCCAGCATTACTGCATTGTACCCTGAAGCAGATTTGTCTTTCGAAAAGGTTACACCCGAGAGTCTGAGGGCACAGATTGAAAGCCAGATCAGTCGCCGCTATCAATATACCATCGACCCTAGCTGGGCTGCTAACATCAAGCCTCTACAGCTTCTGAGAGAGGTATCGTTAAAACTCGGATTGCAACTTGAGATGAAGGCATACCGCTTCACGAGCGAAATGCCTGCTGCAGAGCCTTCACCAGCTATCAGCACCACTGCTCCGAAGGAAAATGGTACCAATGGCCACAGCGCCAACAGCAAGAAGAAGAAGAAGGCCCGTGATGGATCTCCATCTTCTGTTGCGTCTGTGAAGGCTGCACCACCGCACACCTTCAGCCCGGATGACATCCACAATGTTGTGCCTGTCATCAAGGAAGCATCTCCAAGAAGCTCATTGGCTGAAGAGGCACTCGAGGCTGGACGCATCTCAATTATGCAAGGCCAGAAGAAGCTTGGGCAAGAGCTCTTGCTCGAATCTCTCTCATTACACGAGCAAATCTATGGAATTATTCATCCGGAGGTTGCACGAGTTTACAGCTCCTTGTCGCAAACCTACTACCAACTTGACGAAAAGGAGGCAGCCTTCGAGCTCGCCCGCAAAGCCGTCATTGTCTCCGAGCGAACACTGGGCATCGACAACGCGGAAACGCTCCTCAACTACCTCAACCTGGGCCTCTTCTGCCACGCCTGCGGCGAGACCAAGCTGGCCCTCACCTACGTCAAGCACGCGCTCTCGCTCTGGAAAATCATCTTCGGCGTCTCGCACCCCGACTCCATCACCACTCTCAATAACGCCGCCGTCATGCTTCAGAACCTCAAAGACTATCACTCCTCGCGCCTGTGGTTCGAGGCCTCACTACAAATCTGCGAAGCCCACTACGGCAAAACCTCCATCAACTCCGCCACGCTGCTCTTCCAGCTCGCGCAGGCCCTGGCGCTCGACTCCGATTCCAAGACCGCTGTGAACCGCATGCGCGAGTCCTACAACATCTTCCTGAACGAGCTTGGGCCGAACGACAAGAACACCAAGGAGGCCGAGAGCTGGCTGGAGCAGCTGACGCAGAACGCCGTCTCGATCGCCAAGCACGCGAAGGATCTCCAAGCCCGCCGCATCCGCGCCGGCATCCGCGTCTCGCCCCGCGTCACTCTCGGGCAGACGCACCCACAGCCACAGGTCGGGCAAACAGCACAGGCGGCTTCGGGTCGCGAGCCGCTGAATGGCCGGGGCTTGGACTCGCGCACGATCGACGAGCTGGTGAAGTTCATTGAGGGCACGGATGCGCAGACGAAGCCGAAGAAGCGGCCCGGACGCAGCAATCCTAAGAGGCGTGGAACCATTGTGTCTTAGGTCTTTTTTTGATGATGATTGCGCGGATCTCGAAATGGAAAACTGAACCCTGTATTTCTCTTGCATTTTTTGGCGCTGGGCTTGGATTGTACTATACTGTACTGTATATAGTTTTACTTCCACCGCACATCCCCGCTTGTTTGTTTGAGTGCTTGTACTATAGCTAGATTGGTGGTGGTGGCAGGCTTGGCTTGTAACATAATGAAGACATCTTCCCTCTGCATTACATATTACCTGTTTCTGAATGTGTAGTCTTATGTCAAAAGTGAGGCTCAAATCCTCATACCTACTTCGAAAAGTCTGCTCCTTTCTAACCTATTTGGGTATTCATCAGAGGCTCCTGACGTCCCTGTAGCGAGGGGATCTAAGGGTCTTTCTAAATACATGATTTGCCAGACAAGGTAAGCACTGTTTATAGTGTATTATTTAAGCCTATTACGGGAATGGAGAAGACTTTTGTGCGGCATGAAGTAGTGAGACAACACTTAATGAAGTTTGATACCAAAAACTGCAATTGTCATGTGCCCATACCTGTAACCTTGTAATTCATATCACCAGCAAAACAACAAATCAAACATCATGCACAAAATAAGATCAGACAAGTCCCATTTGTTCAACTACAACTCTGCTAGGTACACAATCACCGAACCGGTGATATAACGCAAAACGCCTATTCCCAGCCTATCCCTAAACCCATATCCAGGCCCACGCTATGCATCGAATCACACAAAAGACGCCAACCAACCAAAAAGAGTTTCTATCCTACAAAAACGGGCGGAAGCGACAGTGTGCTGAAGAGCGTTACTCAAATAGACACCGGATCTAAATTAATAGTAAAACACGGGAAGGGGCGAGGGAGGATGGATGGGTTGATGGATCTAGGAGCTGTTGATGGCGGGCGCAGGAGGCGCGGCCGGGATGCCGTTGCTGACGGGGGCGTGGAATGCGCCGATGCTCTGGAAACCCCTGTTCAAATTGTTATTGACCATATCAAGATTCACATTAGGCAACTGGCTTACTTAGTCAGATCAAAGGCAGGTTCGTCCTCGATATCCTCAATTTCTGGAACGGCGGGCGGCTTGGCAGGCGTGTCGTTTCGGAAGGGGCTGCGAGAAGGAGCAGGGGGGCTGCTGCTGGGTGGAGCAGCAGACCTGCCACCTTTGATGGGGCTAGACTCCAAACCCACGCCTCGAGCTGGGGTGCTATTGACGCCTGCATACTTCCAGAAAGGGGCTGGGGAGCTTGTAGGCATGACCTGGCTGGGTCGTTGAGCAGTTGACGGCGGCGCAAGATGGGGATGGACTCGAAGCGGGGCTGGAGTGATGAAAGAGCTATCTTCCTGCATGTACGAGGACGACATGACAGGAGGGGAGCCGGGGATGTTGTCAGAAAGGCCGAACGAGCTGGTATTTGTCTTCCTGTGGCGGGGGAGTGGACTGCCATCACCAGGAGTGTCTTCCATTATTGTTGAACGGCCTGAGCGGACGGGAGTAAACTGAGGAGCATTCGCCGGGTAGGAACTTGATGGGGGCGATCTAGAATTCGGAGAACGCTTCTTTGCTGAGTCTTTGGCCCGGTAAGTGAGGTTCGCAGGCGAGCTGGGTGCAGAAGAGCCTCGATGACCACCTCTTCCACCTTTGACGCTGTTCTTCACCATCTCCTCTCGGTATGACTCGACGATGTACCATTTCATGCCCTTGCCAGGTTCATTAGTTGACCTCGGTACTTTCTCGAAGGCTTTGTTCAGAGACAAATTGTGTCTGATCGAATTCTGCGATTTATTAGTCATGTCTAAAGTGCGGTGATCATGTGAGTCCTACCTGCCAACCAGTTCCTACTTGAGCCCTGTAGTACGCATACTTTTCCTTGATGTAGTCGTAAATACCAGACAAATTCAACTTGTTCTCTCCTGTGTTGATAATTGCTTGACTGATCATTTGAGCGTAACTGAAGGAAGGTTTAATGTGCGCGTTAGCGTCCAGGCTGAGGTCCAGATCATCGGCATTCATCATCACTGTTCCACCAGCATAAGGAGACCTGCCAACTGATTGTGGTTGTCTGGGACGAGTGCTGGGCGGGGTACCGGGACGTACGTAGCCAGAGGGGGCAGGTGCAATCGCCAACTGGCCTACACCATTCTGGCTACGTGCTGGCTGCGTTGCAGATGAGGGCGCCGAGGAAGTTGTAGCTCCTCCATGATCCTCAACGTCTTCAACAGCTCGAGGATCAATAAGACCAGCCCTGGCAAGATATTTCTTGCCTACTTCCAAGTGGACCTCTTCTTGAGGCAAAACAAACATCATCTCCACACCACTGACCTCAACGACTTCTCCGCTAATAAGAGTATGCTCAACACCCTTTTTCAGGGGGACAGAGTTGATACGAACCCCATTGCGGCCTTGAACCTCAATAATCCAATCCCCTGAATCTCTATCAAAGCGGATTTCCGCATGGTGCCTGGATACCATCTTATGAGGCCCAAGATCAACATGAACGGTATTGGGGTCATCTGTCTCGCCGGGCGTGCTACCGATCTCGTGAGGGTTGTTTGAAGACACGGCTCCCTCCGGAGGGCGGCCGATAACATTTATCAGGTTTCTAACATAGTAAGTCCAGCCATTTCCTGCCAGCTTCGCATATGCCTGGACACCTTCTTTATTGTTTTTCTCGTAAATGGAATTGGAGTGGTCTTTGACGGCTTGGACCTCATGTGCTGGCAACAGGAGCTTTGAAGTGACCGCAGTGACGAGCTCGCTGTCCTCCAGTAAGATACCTTTGCGGTCCCTGGGAAGTTGGGGCTCTGGTGGCGCAGGCTTCTCGACAGGAGAGGCTACCTTGGATATGTCAGCCCATTTTCTAAAGTCGCGGAATGTGTGGCGATTGAGGTGAAATGTCCCTTGTGGAGTGATTGAGGGGTTCGAGGGCATAGCAACACCTTCCATGTAATTGCCCACTTGAAGCAATTCGGATGGGGGAGGCGTGCCTGGAAGGCTCCCAACCATTCCCTGCAGAGGGAGGAATCTTCAAGCATGCGCCATGCGGGACGTACCTTCTTTCTTCTCTTCGCGGGTCTCGAGGGGGAGGAATCGGGCATGTCGGCATCCTTATTGATGACTTCTCTTCTGGCCCTCTGCGGGCGTTTATTCGAGGGCGGCATGCTTGAACGAACGCGGTAAGAACGATAGAATACCAGCAACTGCGAGAGGATGTCAGCGGAGGTTGCGGGGTGTGCGCAGAATGCGGCGACGTCGAAGAAACAGATTTGCTTCCCTTGCGACAAGGACAAGGCGCAGACAGAATCTTACCTCCAACGAATGGGTGCAATGTGCAGTGGGCGACACTCTGCGCTTTTCTAGCCGGTGCGACAGCAGCAGCAATCAATGGCAACGTTTCCCTTGACGTGGGCGGCGGGCGGGTTTATTTGCGCGGCGCTGCGATGCGATGTGGTGCTGGTCGCGATTGTTGGAATTCCCTTCGTCACGCGCAGCGCGTCGGCGGGCAAGACAAAGCCTTTGTTTGAGAGTTGAGTGCGAGTGCAAGAGCAAGAGTGCGCGGCACGGCGTATCGTGCAGACGAGTAAATATGTGTGTATCTGTATTTGTGCGAAGAATGTTTGAAGGTGGGCAATCCTCGAGGTTTGTGGGAGTTGTCTAGAATATTTGTTTCCGTGGGCCTTTCCCTCGTTTTGCCCTCTTCGATACTCGGGTACGGCCTCTGATTGGCCGAAAAACTTAATAGGGGTCTAAAAGTCAACATCGCCTCTCCATTTCTTGGACCTTCCGTCATATATTCATAAAACAATGCCGATGACAACAAACAACTTGCAAAACTTTGGTAAATACGTATTTACGGCATAGGGCTACAGCCACGTTATCTGTTTGTGCGTTAACAACATCGTGTATTCCATGGCTGACGATGGGGGTCAAAAATGTCTGGCGAGACTTCGCATTACAGCCCCCTTCGCCCCCTTTTCCTGACAGCTTGGCGAGCCTTCGGGCAAGCACACACAAGCTTCGAGCAAGCACCAAGGTTTGGGGGCTTTTCTGTTAACTTTGGGCCCCAATCCAACGGTGATAAATAGTTTTAGACCACCGTCATTAGTCGCAGCAAACCTTACCTAGATACGCTTAACTCCCCGACCGTACTGAGGCTAAATTCTCATCAGCGCACCGATTAATGGCGAAGAGCCAATCACAGTGGGTAGATAACTTTCAGATCAATTGTCCATGCTCAAGGCATTAACATGGTTGGGGTGTTAAACCAAAGAAGTGATAAATGTATCACGTGGTGGAGAAACCAAAAATAAATCTAGGTTTTGTCATACATTATCACCTGATCCAAGAGGCTGAACAAGATTGTTGCTGCGCTGTTTGTTTGGTTTGTTCACGGGTGGGGTCACCAAGATATTAAAAGTCGGTCGGATTAAAGATGAGAAACCTTCAATTCTGCCAGCATAAGAAAATCACATATTCAATAGCAGCTGCTGCCCGCCTACGTGACAACACAAATGAAACCATCCATCAGTCTTCGGAATTTTTAACTGTTTCTGCAAACTGCAGAACTCCTAAACTGCCTTACCGCCCTCCATCGCACCTTCTCATCTCAACCTCACCCAACCGAAAAGCCGGAACCTCACCTTCAAAGAAGAAAACTAACGAAGGTAAAAGCTCGGCTCGATGCATTGACACATTCCTGTGATCAACGCAAGGGCCCAGCTCTCGGGGACCACTGCATAAATGGTGGGTCAGATCTTGTAACTCAGTTACGCAGAAGCTGGTAGCCGGCGATCCTCGATTCGATCGAAGTATGCAGCAAGCCTTTCGTTCGAGATGAAGAAACAACGTTAACGTTACGTGTTAAAAATCTCTTCGCCTTGGATATTGAGAGCTCTACTCACGTTGCTTCTCTTGTTGCATTCCTTTTTGAGGGACCGGATTGCTGGCGGAATCCGCACACTCTCCCGATGCTACCTAAGCCAAAGAGACGGCAGAGGGCGTCGATAACTGTATAGGTTAACCTTTGACGAAGTGCTTTTGTGCAACATTTTTTCTGGGAAGGAAAGAGGAAGCGGTAGAGATAGCGGTCAAGGTTGAAGGTAATCTCAAGTGAGTAGTGGGTTTCATAGAATAAGAAATGCTGAGACCAGGTAAGTTCCGAGAACGTCCACAGCGGCTCCAATTGCATGGTCTAATGCGGCGTGTCCGCTTGCTCTTCATGAACTGTGCTGGCTTTTTGGTTATGCATTGCTCAAGATCAGTTCGTTCCTATTCGTCCGCGTATAGTGGAAACATTTGACCATGCTGTAACCTAGCACTTTGAAAGAACAAAATGCAATATGATCAAATTCCACCACTGATAACCCCAGTGAAGTATATATAAAACGCTTCATCCTTGTGAGGCCGAGCTTAGAGTATGCCGAGAGTCAAATCATTTCCTGCAGCTCGTAGAGACGGAGCCGTCTCCGGCTGAGACTGGTCACCCCACGCCGCCCACGGCAAGTCGTTCGGCATGCCATGCCATCCTGAGTAAATTATGGCGTGCATTCACAAACCACGCTAAGGAAGGCGGAATGATTACCGCGCTTCAAGTCATCTAGAAGGCAGAACGAGTTGGGGAAGTGGGAGCTAACAGTCGCTGTGGCACCTCATCTCAAGTACCTACTGTGCCGTGCTATTCTGACGTGCGAATAAGTCGGAGTAATGAGCTGCATCGAACGCGAAAGCATCTAAAGAAACCGCAATGTTGCAACTAAGCAAGCGCGTGCAGGTAGTTGGACGAAGGCGGGAGTGCCATGAAATGGGGATTAACACAGCAGATATCTGTATGCAAGATAACCCGGATGCTTGGCACACCGGCACTCACTGATTGGCCAATCTAAAATTGGACTCGTACGACAACGGTGAATGGTGTGGGATGGGAATTTGAAGTTCGGCCTCGTATTCCGGGCCGATATTTTCAGCATTCGGGTAGCTCAGCAAGCCGAAGACACTAGAATTTGGCGCTTATTTCCGAGTTGACGTAACAAGCTTGTAAGCCGTTAACACTCCCGAGTCCCGAAGTGAGATTGAGATTGCGGAACAGGCCCGAGTCAAAAGGGAAGGGAAAAAGAGGGGGTCGGGGTCGGGGTCGGGGTCGTGGGTCGTGGGTCGTGGGTGATTCTGGCCCCAGTCCTTTGACCGTCTTTTTCGAGACAGAGTAGCTAGACCAGGAAAATCACCGGGCTTCCGCGCTACAATGATTGCGACCTCGGTCGATGTCGATGGCGATGTCGATGTCGATATCGATATAGATCCAAGACACTGCTATTCTTCGCAGTGGTCGAATCGCGCATTGCGACTGGTCAGAATTCGACGATTGCAGCGTACATCGTTAATGCTTGCCAGGTCAACCCATGCAAGGTTCCGGCGTGCATGAAAAAGGTAGCAGTCAGTTTGAGCACCGGTTGTTTTTCTGAGTCTTTACGCTGGAAGTGTACCGAGTATGTGTAGACGAGGGTGGTAGAAGGAGGACGTTGGCTGTCGGTTGGCAGCAGGGGTTCTTAGCAAATCAGAGAAGCGCATACGGTTACATACACAAAACTTATTTTCTGGTGAGATCGAGGCCATGGAGCATGTACTGCAAACCTAGCCCCCTGCAAAGCTGGCCCCAGCACAATTCCGGATTGGGGCAAAGCTCGTGAATGACCACCAGCATACCTTACAGGGCTTACAGGGCAGGAAGCCGAGTCCCCCCGCAAGGATTGGGTAGCTTTTGATACCAGAGAAGAGACGTATTGGATGCGAGCATCCGTTGTACCGAGTTCGTGAGAATGGCCAGTCGGGGGTAGCGCTGCAATTGAGGGCATTTAAGCTTGCCCGCCAGACGACAACGATAAGCGGTCTCGGTGATTATCACAAATGCTTGTATGGCCTGGGATTCGGAGGCTTGCTTTTCGCTGTCGCAGGGCGCTTGCCCATCGAGCATGACGCTGCACGTAGGCTCCCCGCCCAATGAGTGTGTATATTGGTGGTCGCGGCGACCCAGGAAATGGGGCAGCATCTGGATTGCGGACCCAAGAAACCGTTGGAGGCGCTGCGTAGGCAAGATCTTGCTGACAGGTCATTTTGGACTGGCGTTGTCATACATCAGCACATCAGCAGCTCGGCCGCCTTCGGCTGGAAGGGTCTCCTTTTCGGCATGTGGAACCAGAACGGCGCAGATATGCACTTTCGGGGGCCGGATAAGTTTAATGCACGTTCAGTGATAGGAGCGTTCAGAAGAACCTAGAAATCTGGCCTGGCCGTCGACGCGTCAGTGTGATGCCGAGCTTGTTCACATTGGCATCAAAATCCGTGCAGGAGAGAGACATGCATACCATGCGGACGTCGACAGCACAGCGCCCCGAGACGGGATCCTCATTCGCCACTGCCGCTGGTAAGGATGCTTGCAGTAGGAAAGGGAAAGGGCTGCAGAAAGAGCCGGCGGATACTGTGCTGGTGCTGGTGCTGGTGCTGGTGCTGGTGCTGGTGCTGGTGCTGGAAATGTCACTGCCATCGGGCAGAATGTTAGTGTGACATGGAACAAGGGTCTTTTCCCTGGACGACAGCCAGATTTTATTTACACTCTGCTCTGTGCAGAGCGGGAGAGACTTCTCACGATGTTGAAGATGCCGAATGCGGGCGAGCTGGGACCCCCTCCCCCTCCCCCTCCCCCTCATTCCTGACCCGGGGACTAGCAGTCTTAGCCCAGTGAAGGGCGAGCCAAAGTTAGCATCAAGGGACCGAGGGGGTCCAATAGTAGAAACACTTCACTCCACTCTTACACGCAACACAAAAAAGTATCATTCATGCTAGCCGTCCTCTCATGATGGGTGTTAGCCCCGCAACTCAATCCGTATCTAAACCCACTTTCCTCATCACCGGGAACTTTGTCCCGGACTTAAAGTTTGATTGATGCACGCGGTGCTATGCAAGCTTTCTTCTGCCACTTTCCGTCTGCGTCTTGGTCTTGGCTTATCTGATCGACCAGTTCTTATAACTTATCAACTGCGACTTCCCTCGTCCTTCCAATTCCATTCCAAACAGAAAAAGTCCCACACAGTATATGACTCCCTCCTTTCCGGGACGCACCTTCTACCATCATCTTCATACTTCCTCGTCCCAACTACCAGGTGAATAGTAATTGGGATCCCTACCTACTGAGCTTACTGTTTCAGATATTGACTCATTGTATCGACCCCTTCATTCACAGCCGCTATGTCCCCATCTGCCATCTCGGAGTTGGTTCAGGATGAGCAAGGCAACATCACCGTTCCTACCAAAACTATGCACGTCTCCAATGGCCATGAAAATGGTGCGGCAACCTCCAATGGCCACAGCACCGAGAGAGTAACTTCCAATGGGTCCAAGAAAATGGAATACCTCCTCGACCGCCACCTCCACAAAACCTTCCCTATTGTCACCGGCGGCAAAGGAAACGACCTATACCTTGCAGATGGGCGCACCGTCTTCGATGCAACATCGGGTGCTGCCGTCTCGTGTCTTGGACATGATAACAAGAGGGTAATCGATGCCATCACTCGCCAAATCAATACCGGCACTCCTTATGTGTGCTCCAGCTTCTTCAACTGTGCCATCGTCGACGAGCTTTGCAAGGAACTCATCAACGGAACTGGAGGAAAAATGGGCCGTGTATTCTTGATTGGCTCCGGTTTGTCTTCACTTGATGACAACTTTGCCTTGGAACACTCAGCTAACTCAGACAGGATCCGAAGCCATGGAAGCTACCGTGAAGCTCGCCCGACAATACTACTACGAAAATGACAAGCAGAGCCCCAGAATCAACTTCATTGCTCGTGAACATTCCTATCACGGCAACACCATCGGTGCTTTGGGAATTTCTGGACACGTCGCCCGCAGAGCTCCCTACGAACCCTTCCTCATGGAGAACGTTCATCGCGTATCGGCTTGCAACGCTTATCGCCAGCGCAAAGACGGCGAATCAGATGCATCATTCGTTGCGCGGAAGGCAGCGGAACTCGAGGCTAAATTTCAAGAGCTTGGTCCCGAAACAGTCATCGGCTTCATCTGCGAACCCGTTGTAGGGGCTGCTCTGGGTTGTGTTCCATCTGTGCCAGGCTACTTGAGGGCCATGCGAGACGTTTGCCACAAACACGGCGCGCTCTTTATCCTCGACGAAGTGATGTGCGGCATGGGACGAAGCGGCACTTTGCACGCTTGGCAAGAGGCGGAGGGAGATGTGGTTCCCGACCTCCAGACAATGGGAAAGGGCCTCGGAGCCGGCTACCAACCTGTGGCGGCGGTCTTGATCTCCAAGAAAGTCATCGGCGCATTGCTGAATGGCAGCGGTCAGTTTGTCCACGGCCACACATATCAAGCTATGCCGGTGCAGGCAGCCGCGGCGCTGGAGGTCCAGAAGACCATCCGGGAGCAGAACTTGGTGCAAAACGTCAAGACGCAGGGCGAATATCTGGAGAAGCGCCTCAAGGCTGTTTTGGGCGACCACCCAAACGTGGGCGACATTCGCGGACGAGGCTTGTTCTGGGGTCTCGAGTTTGTGAAGGATAAGCGGACGAAGGAGCCTTTCGACCCGAAGCTCGGCATCGCGCAGAAGTTAGGTACCACGGCTATCTCGGCTCCGTATAACATGACCATGTACCCCGGTACCGGTACGGCTGATGGCTATGTGGGAGACCACATCATTCTCGCTCCGACCTACATCGTCACCAAGGATGAGATCGACCACATCGTAAAGGTGACTGCCAATGTTGTCAACGAAGTCTTCCAAAATCTTGATCTTGAAAGCATTTGATTGAGTCGTCCTTTTTTGGGCCTTGCTAGCACTTACGGAAAAGTACACGACTTGGAGCGGGATACTACGGAGTTCATGAATACTCAATTGAGGAGCTGCATCTTTACATCAACGAGCTCTCGTGTTTTTTGGGGGAGTTATCTGTCTTTTCTTTTTCGAGCATGTCATGTCACTGGGTGTTTCCCTTGATGTGCTGTGCTCTTCCTTCTGCTAGCGTGAACATACCCGACGTTGACGACGACACGGCCGGCAATCTTTTGAGAACTAGAAGTTATTTATGAAACAGATCTCTTTACAAATAAAAATATCTTACAAATCTTGGCTCTTCGCTTCCCGAGTACTCCTCAAACTGACAACAATGCCAGTCTGACTCTCACATACGCTTTATGTTGTTTTGTTTTCTTCCTGTATCCGGCGACATGCTTCCCATATCCGGCTTATACTGTTTGTAGAGTATGTTAATTTATTGATGATCTGGCCAGTGCCAACCCAAATTTCTAACCTCCACAGAGGATGCTGGTGGGAATCACGTCATACCAAGCCCAGTCCAATTCAATTGGATTCTTACCTTGAACCTCACGCTATGAACATTGCTCGCGCAACTGATCATCTCAACATGCGAACCCCTTTTGCACTCAGCTCTTCATATTTATCACATGCCCTCGCATTGGGTTGTAGGAACTCTATGTCAAACTCATCAGTCATGAAGTCCAGACAGAGCGATACTGCCAACAACGGTCGGATCAACACGATTGCTGCGGACGCTACTCATGAATGGACGCTTGATAATATGGGTACTTGCCTTTGATTCTGGTTTGTAGCAATTAAGTTAACTAACTGTCGCAGCCCGTATCCTGAAATGCGACTGCCTCGTTCTCATCCTGACAGGTTCTGCGAATTTTTCTCACATGCGAACCCACGAGTTCGGCACACGCAATACCCAGCTACCACACCTCAGTCGTCTATCAGAGAAGTACCTTACTTGCACCCCTCCTTTCTGGATATACGAGGATCGAGGAGTTCGATAAGTCTTTGAGAAGACTGGGTAGCGGCGAGCTAAACGCTGCTTGCTGAAACATCCGCCAAATGGTTGCTATGCATAGAGTGTACGGATTACGAGTGACCGGAGATTTAGAATGCTTTCTTGGGGATGCTTGTTTGATCTTGAGCGTTCGTATTTTCGGCGCTGGGGCTCCTGTGGATAAGCACCAATCCGAGGCCACTCACGAAACTTTGCTTACAGCAACGCCTCCCGGCGACAAGAACGGAGAGCAACGAGGAAACACATTACGGATACAAGGAGCAGGACCTCTCGGTAGACGCCAAAGAGAAGCTGCGGTTCTTGAAAGCATCAAATATTGCGTAAAAACATTATATTTATTAAAAGCTGACTAAAGTATACTGATTTTTTTGGGTGTACCAGAACACATTACGATTAATATTTCCTTTCAGTACGACATATCTACCATCCGCTATTCCAGCTTCCGCACTTGTTCCCGGCGTAAACATTCGAGTTCACCGAGTAACAATCGTTCCACTGATCCTTGCACTTCTGGCTACCAGTCGAGTAAGAATCGCCGAACTTGTTGCTCTTGCAGCCCTGAGCATAAGTGTTCATGCAGCTCGTGTACTGGTTGTCGCAAGCGTCTTTGCAGCCCTTGCCCGGTCCGCTGCTTCCGCTACGGGGGTAGGAGGGGCACTTGGAGGAGTCCGGGTCGTTGTAGAGCTTGAAGCAGTTCCCGGAGTTGTAGTCGGATTTGAGGTTATTGCAGGTCAGGCAGGGGATGGGGATGTTGCCGACGGGCGAGCTGGAGCTGTAGCCCTTGCTGGGGTTGTGTGGCTGCGCGCACATGTTGGAGCAGGTTGGAACTGGGACGCAACTCGTGGTGGTTGGCATCACGGTCGCTGTCGTGGCTGGCTTGGTGCTGGATGCGGGGCACGTGTAGACTGATGTGGAGGTGGTGGCGACTGGAGCGCTTGGTGCGGATGGCGGTGGGTTCTTCGAGATGCAGGCCTCCTTGAAGCAGTTTTGTCCTGGGCAGGAGCTCTTGCAGTACGAGGAGACGGACGTGCACCAGCTTGAGAACTGGAAACAGTTCATGCTCTCTGGGAATCCGGCATACAAGAAGCATGATGCGACTTGCAGGGCACAGTTGGACTGGGCTGTGAGGCAGGACCCTTGGTCATTCCACGATGGCATTGGCTTCGAGCACCAGTTACCACATTTGTACTCGCAAGTTGGCGCTGGAGGAGTAATCACAGTTGTTGATGTGCAAAGAGATGCAGTCGTCTTGGTTGAGCTATGGAGGAAACGAGAATTAGCTATATTTCTTCGAATTTTTCAGAAGCTGTGAGAAGATTCTGGGCCTTCAGATCAAAAATGCGGAAATGAGAGAAAAGCGAGAGTTTTATGGTCTTACCTGGTGGTAGCTGGTTTTGTGGTGGGTGGCGTGGAAATAGATGAAGTGGTAGGGGGTTTAGTGGATGTAGTGCAAGACGTAGTTGAGGACGCAGGAGGGGATGTCGTTTTGGTGGATGTAGAGCAAGACTTTGTTGAGGACGTGGTAGGAGGAAGTGTCGATTTAGTTGAGCTGCTCGAGAGAGTCGAGCTGGACGTGCTGCATGATTTCGACGAGCTTGATGTGGTAATACCAGATGAGCTTGACGACTTGGAAGAGCTGGACGTTGAAAAATAAGATGAGCTGGACGAGCTGGATGTTGTAAAACCAGATGAACTGGAGGAACTGGATGATTTGAAAGAGCTGGATGAGCTGGATGTTGTCGGGGGAGCTGTCGATGAAGTTGTTGCAGGGGGGCTTGGCGGCATTTCTCCGCAAGGTTGAGAGGACTCCAAGTCATTTGCAACGAACAAGTTCAGTGTTCCGCTTCCTCCGCAGATCTCGGCGCTGTTCCCAGTGCAAGGAACATCACACCCGCTTGTCTGAGGAAGAGTTCCATTTCCGAGCACAACGCCACAGTAGCACTCTTGGCCAAACTCGACACCAGCAATAGAGTAGCCTCCTGTCTTGCAAGCAGAAAGACATGACTCAATGGTCAAGCTAGTTGAGCTAACTTGATCCTGTCTCCATGCCAGACTTCGCCCGCTGGTTCCCTCAGAATAGCATCCCAAGGGCTGGTAGTCTGAGATATCGGCCTGGTTCACAGATGGGAATGTGGGATCCTGATAGATGGAAATGATGTCGTTGCCTCCGCATATCTCACTGTTGTTTCCCGTGCAAGGGAAGTTACAGTTCGACTCGTCGATTTGAGGGCCGTTCACTGAAGCTCCACAGAAACATTCGCCATAGTACTCTAAACCAGCATATCGGTAATCGTTGCCTTTACAGAAAGCAACACACTTCTCGACCGTCATGTTCTGGGAATCGAGAGGTGAGTCGTAGAGCAAAGCACGAGGGGCGCTCGGATCCGAGAAACATCCTGCGTAAACGAAAGGAGTGTAGTCGGTACAGCTGGGTTGCGCTGGTTCTTCGTTTCTTCTGACCAGGCCAGCATTGGTACCGGAAAAGAGTGTAAGGGCTGCCGAAGCAAAAGTGAAAGTCTTGAGGCTCAACATGATGTTTGTTAACCTCCCGTAGGATTGTATGAAAACGAGTGTATTGAGAAATGAAACTGAAGAAACAGGTTGAAGATTAACAACAAGGGGGGAACGAAGAAGTATATATAGGACCCATGGATTTCAACAAGCACTTACTTGTTCTGCACTTTTCCGATGCGCCATAGTTCTCGGGTTGTGAGCAAGGCCATTGAAGTCCGATGGCGTTGGTGCAGAGCCAACACCCCTGAGCTAGGTCCTTGCGACTAACATCTTAAGGGCCCCGGACTTCCAGGTTCAAATTCGCGTGGCGTCTGCAAAGTGACGGGACGGGGGCTTCAAGATAAACCACTAAAACCCCAGCCAGCAATGAGTGTCAACCGAGTAGATATTTCCATATTGACGTTGCGGCAACACCGCCAAGTGTCGAAACATGAATTCAACGTAGATCAATATTGCAATCGAATTATTCTAGAAGTGAGAGAATATACTCATGTTGAACAGTCGTTCTCAGCCCCAGCCGCCGTGGATCGTGGCCCCATCCCCATCGGCGGAGCATCTGTACCAATTCGGTCCACGGTGGGGCCAACGGGCAGCATTGCAAATAGTCTGAAGTTGAACACGCCGAAGCTTTGCGAGGCTCAAGGTCCCTGGTTTTCGAAGAGCTCGGACTCCTGTGCCTAGGGGCTAGACTGGCCGACTGCGTGTTCTTGATTTTCGTCTGAGCTGATAGTGGACGCCACCGTCGTTGAGGTCGAATTTAAAATGAGGGTCTCTTCGCTTAGGCCGCTTTACCGTCCCAATTGAGGTACCATGCGCTAAGCCTGCAAGTAATACTGCAGCCAGAACCGTACGACAGTGAGAATCGAGAATAGCTTCAAAACAGAACAGGGGCAAGCTTTCAACTCAAATCATCCTGCTGTCCAATTTGGGCCTGGCAAAAGCTTGGATCGCGGACGGCAAGTCCACGAAGACAACTTAAGGACCTGGCCCCTCCAAAGTTTAGTCCGTGAGCGGCGACTCTCAGACTCGGCTGGCAAGCATACCACCAGAAAGTTACCGCATCAGGGCCAACTCCATTGTTTCACGGCATACATATACGAGGCTGCTACTGCATTGTCTTCGCCGTATTGCCTTCGCCGTACTCATCCATCATTCCCTTGTGCTGGATGCGTTGCAACCGCGCCATTGAAGCATGCCGGTCTGGATATGACTGCAGCCTCGCATAGTTATTGTATAGTCAATTGGCACTGGACTCCTTCCGGCCTGCAAATATCCTACGTACACCAATATTTATTCAGGTAGTTCGATGCCTACGGCCGTCTAGAATTCGGGTGGCGGAGCTGAGCTTGAACGCTAGCTACAGTTAATGTTCTTCTTTTTCGCAACGCTTCTGTGACCGCTCTGCTTTGGTTGTAACGGCTAAATAGAAACCCATCTCTGGCGTCCCTAAATGTCGGGCTCAGGACGCTTCCGGGATCTACGATCGTTTGAGTTACTGTATCGGGCGGTAGTTGGCTATTCCTGCCGTCCCCGTCTCTGCTTATAGTCGAGTAGAGTCTAACAAATCTGTTTGCACAAAGTAAAGTATATTTAGATTTATTTTGTCTCGCCTTTATTTTTCTACCTGATGTTGGTGCCGAGACATGCAGGATGAAAATCTTCGAAAGGTAAGACAAGGCGCCTTCTAAAGCACAGGTTTTGCCGGTCCAGAAAGCCCTGAAGGCTTCGAATCTGGTTCCGAGAAAAACACATCCGGGGACGACCCACCGATCGGCCAGCCCCGCCCACAAATTCAGGCACCGCTCTGCACACTACAGGGGATCCTCTCAGGGGTCGCTTCAAACTAAACAAGTCCTTTTTAGTGAACCTATCACAACTCCCCTCTAAACTATGCTCAGACCACATTCTGCCGCATTGATCGCATGCCTCCAACAACTTATCAATAATCAGCAGTCAGCCTAACTTCGGGATCTGAAAGGTGCTGCTCAGACCCAAAATTCTCTCATCCACGAAACACCGATATTCCCTCCGCTTTCTCGTATCTGCAAGAAATCACTCGGAAGTATTAATCTACAAACAAATGCGGACGGCAGAGAAATGCGTTACAGAAGGTCTTAGTGCAGATCATTTAAGACAAAGACGGGACAGATTCAGCCTCCTTTTCTTTTCCGAGAATTGGCCTGACTCGAATCTCGAGGTGGAGATGATTGTCCGAGTTTAGTCTATCGACTTAAGGTTCAGACCGGGAGTGCGCATTCGGAGCTGGTCTTTCCATCGTTCGATTGACTCATGGAATAATGGAGTCAGTCCAAGGGAAATTTAAAGTTGGGATAGTTATTGTGACGGCGCGACTAGATGCATTGCCACCTTCTGCCAAGATAACAAAACGAAATAGATCGGGAAACTACCATGTAGCAAAAAACTATTCCCATTCAAGCAGATCGGCCCGACATCGAATAAGTCGTTCGGGTTTGAAACGTATCGCTGCGATTGTAAAAATTGTACTCGTCATGTGGACGAGTATAAATAACGAGAATAGATCAGACAAGAAAAAGAAGCTGACTGATGCTGGTAGTTCACTAGAAAATGTTTGTTATAACACCAGAACCAAGGAGCTCATGGTCAGATTTCGGGTACCGGTATGTTACTGCCTTTGCTTCTCTCATTCTCTTTAAATCGCGGAGAAAGAGCGACCGGGGCAAAATCAGACAGAAAGCAAAACTTACGACTCGCCGCTTCCCCTACAGTACAGCCTTCCTTCCATCTCGGCATTGAACACAGCCTTGGATTATCTCCCCACATGGCCAAATGCGAGTAGCACACGGAAGCTGCACCCACGCTGGTGTGACATGCATTATCTTCATGCAGCGCACGCGAGCCCTCAATTGTCCGCAACTTTTCACTGCTTTCAACTCGGAATTCTATCAAGTAGTCAAGTTGGGTATGCGGAGAAAGTCAGTATATATGGGTGACGAATTCCCAACAGGGGTCCAAGTACACTTCGTGTTAGCGAACTCCTGGACAACGTCCTGTGAACAAACACTTCTCGTTTCCAAGCCGGACTCCATTTTTACTCTTTCGGCAAATCGGCACTTTATCATCTTCTATCATCATTGTGTAGGTACCATTTTCATACATGGAGTCTAGCCGAATCGAGAAACTCCAGAGTCGGAAGTAATGTGTGGGGGGAGTTCGTTGGGGCCGGGTCTTGATTTCCATAAATATGTAAGATATCGTCACTGACCAGCTTTTTGAACCTGAACAACGTTAATATAAAAGTATAGAGAGGAATTTTGACCTGCTATTTCCTGATTTCTGCTAGAAATGGAGCAAGTGCGTGTTGAGAACAAGAAGACCCCATTCCAACCCAGCTCTTGGGATATCATCTTACTTCCAGTGAGTGAGTGACTGAATCACAACGCAGCTTCGCCTCTCGCTTTTAATCACCATTGATGCTATTCCAAGTACTCTTTCGCACACGTGATGGAAATCTAGCAGGTGGTCGAGTCACTTTTGGGCGCTCTGCGTGCTTCTCTGGACTTGCATTCGGGAAGTATCTGCAAGATGTGAGCAAACCACCGTTAGTGACGAGTTCGGCAGGCAGTGTCTTGCTTCCTAGCTCGGTTGGATTACTGGAACTCAGGAGTATCTCGCGAAGACTGACTGACCAGTCGCGCCGCTCAGGTCATGGTTATCATGATGTGGGCGGACTCGTTGGTTCATCACAAGCTATGACGACCAGCAAACAAGACATCCTGATCCACACGCACCTCACCATGCTTGAGGCAGCCGTTCTGCAGTGTTAAGTACGAGGGAGTCAAAAGCGCTTGAAACAAATGGAGGGTTCGAAAGATCCGCTGTGAGACGCTTACAAACGCCGCCTTTGAATTTCTCAGAAGGACAATGCGCCAGGAAAGTGTCCGAAAGAAGAGAAAAGTGTGATTGAAATACAGATGATTCCTCATTGCACATTGTTCGTAAGCTCGCTCCATGGCGGCAGCGTGACGCATCAGTGATGCTGGGGCGGCCGTTGGAATCCGTTCGCTCCATTGAATTAAAGTTAGTTTCAACATGTTACAAATCATTATCTAAATTCACGTAGTTTGATCCTCTTCGTGTACTAGTTTCCAAGACCGGGATATACGTAGACATTCCTCAAGCTCATTTGTTTAATCCTAGTCGATGACTGCAAAGCATACTGCAGATGCACTGACGGAGTATAAACGCTCTAAGTTCTGCTCTCCAACAAACTCTCCAGTCTCATCTCCAGTCATCCAAACTTCTCAAGTCACGATCCTCTCGGTCTTCAAAAAATAACGCTGTCAATACAATGTTAGAGGTCCAACAAGTGATACAGCTTACAAGTAACGGGCATTCTGAATACACGGAATTTTGATAATTAAGACTTACATTCCATTTTCCAATCACAACGTACCAGGAACAGAGACTCGTGCTCCTACTTATTTATAGAGCAATTACAATAGCCGGCTACCACTTAGCCACACGCACCGTTTTAAATACAAAAGTCCGGCGGTGGTGATGAGCCCCTTTCTTATTCCCTAGAGCCCTCAAGAACGAGGCGGGAAAAGGGCCACCGCGGATTTAAGAAGGGCACTGCGTACAAATGTGGGGTCTTCGCCGACAAGGCATAATAGGAAAGTCTAACGTTGTAGTATATATGATGAGTAACGCAGGATGCGCTCAGAAAAGTAAGATTGGGACACGCAGAGTAAAGTCTCAAGTCGAGTAGGACTTTTACAAAAGCAAGATATCTGACTTCAAGAATCCAAAAGGTGACACACTTGCAGAGCAGAGCTTTTCAAAAACCAATTGGGGCAATTGAGCAAAATATACACAAGAGCGGGACATTTGAATTCAAGAAACAATCAATGCGATATAATTGCAGAGTAAACATTTCGAAAATGCGGAGTTGGGACACGCAGAATGAAGTCCAAGTCAAGTAAGACATTCAAAGGAGCAGGAAATTGAGTACTTTTTTTTCATTGAGAAATCTAGCAAGGAAGGAGTAACCTAGCAATGCCACAAACGCCGTTACTAATTACAATGTATGCCTTGAATCATGCCTTATTGCGAAGGTGTGGTGGGACGAACTTGCCAGCTCCACCGCTGGGCTTGAGGGTATCACCAGTTGGAGCAGCCGGAGCAGGCGAATCATCGCGTTCCTCGCCTCTTCCAGATCTGCCACGAGCCATTGGAGGAGGCGCCCGGGACGATGGAGCGGACTCACCCGCGCCGGACTTTGCAGCCTCCCTGTCACGCCACGACGGTTTTCCGCCCGCGAGAGCGAGACGAGGTGGCCCAGCTGGGCGGTCGTTAGAGTCTGTTCGTTCCATTGTAGGCGCGGCGCGGCCCATTGGCGAAGCTTGAGCGGCAGGCGATTCAGTGCGGGCAGCCGGACCAGGTACCTCCTTGCCCTCAGCACGTAATCTCTCCTTCTCTCTCCATCCCATCTTCGCACCAGCAAGAGGCAGGGGTGGACGAACAGCACCAGATCCAGAGCCAGACTCAGCACGATCCATTGGGACGCCGCGAGTAGGTCCTGCAATCTTTGCCTCCTTTCTTCGCTCGGCTGCTTCTGTCGCTCTGCGCTCCTGGAGTTCCGCAATTGCCAAGGCCTCTTGTCGCTCCTTCTCCCGAGTTGCCTTGAGCTCAGCGAACTCTTTCCTCTTCTGCTCATCCCTAGCGGCCTTCTCCTCAGCCTCCTTGGCAGCACGCTCTTCCTCTTCCCTCAAAATTCTGTCCTGCTCCTCGAGCTCCCGCTTCTCACGAGCCTTGCGCTCCTTAAACTCCTTTCTGCGGAGAGCAATTGCTTTCTCGAGCTCCTTCTCGGCATCACGGCGACGCTTCTCGAATTCGTCTTGCTTTTGCGACTCAACATTCTTGCGGAATGATTCGTAGAAAGGAACCAATTTGCTCAATCTGTGCTTGAGGGCGACGCTGTGCGCGTGCTTGGCTTTGGCCTCCTCTAGTGTTTGGGCCTTGGTCTTCTCATAGGCGGCCAAATCACGCTCACGTTGAGCGGCATAATCTCCGGGCAACTTCTTGGCTTCCTCCACCTTGTATGCACGCTCAAGATGATCGTTACGCTTGCCAGTGATTCTATTCTTCTCGTTGACGTCATTCTTCTCTCGCTCAAGCTGGGCAAGCTTCATGGCACGAAGGCGGTTACTGTCGAGATTTTCCAAGTCGTCCTCATCAATATCGAGAGCTTTGGGACCAATCTTAAGCTCAGCGATTTGTTTCTTGAGTTCATCCTTGCGAACACGATCTAGTTCGGCCTTCAGGCGCTTCTCCTCACGATCCTTTTGTTCTTGGGCAAGTCGCTTGTCTTCAGCTTCCTGGATTTGGGCAGCACGAATGCGCTTTCGGGTGGCGTCCTCCTTCTCCTTTCGGGCTTGGATCTCGGCTGCCTCTTCCTTCCGCTTCGAAATGGCATCTTTGCGAGCAAGAGTATCGTGATGTTCTTGTTCGGCGCCAGCTCTAGCTCTTGCATATGCTGCATCCCTAGCTTTGACACGGGCCTCATTGTACGATGGATCGATATATTGAACGGTAACGAAGAGAGACTTAGCCAGACGGGTCAGTTGTGTGCGAACAATCTCCGAAGGTGTATTTTGTAGTCGTTGCACGGACGAAGTCTCACTCTCAGCCGAGCCAGCACTTGTACCAGCATTGACAGATTTTGTTGATGAGAAGACATCGGTATCAAAGCTGAGAACACCTGTAGCGTGGTCCATGCGAATAGCAAGATCACCCTTCTTGTTTCCGTTCATGATGAACTTCTCAATGGTGTCTCGAGAGACTTGGAATGGTTCAGGAAATTTGGCGAGGTTCTCAACGAAGGCAAGGTCGACAGTCTCGTAGACTTGAGACAGTTGTTGGAAAAGTCTAGTCAGAATGACTTGCTGGAGGGGAAGAACATATTTCTCCATCTCTTCGTCGCGCCGATCTTAACCAAGATAGGGGAGATCTTCTGGCAGATAGATAGGGGGTGGAAGTCGACCTCGAGGATATTGTAGAGTTCACGGATCTCGGGACGGGCGCGCTTCAATAGACCCTTGCTCATGGCATCTCGGAAAAGAACAGCACGGGTGGGTGCCTGAGCCATACCAAGGAGGTGAGTAAGACGAGAGTTCTTGTTCTTCTTGGCCTCGTCAATGTCTACCAAAGCACCGCGAGATCTCGAGGTACTAATGACAGGGATAGCGAGAGCTGAAAGCAGGACAAATGACGCAGCCTTGGAAAGATCTGCTTCGGAAGTAGCTGGGTTGTCTGCCCTCTTGCTCTGACCGGATGCAACCATAGATGCAGATTGGCGGAGGAGGTTGTAGTATCGGGACCAGGCAGCGGCATGGAATAGATAGTTCTCGCCGACCAAAAAGATTCTGGTCAATTTCTCGTAGTAGTTTGCCATCATGATGTTCTTTGGTGGACGCTTGCTGAGGTTAAGTAAGGTATGGATATCTTCAACACTTCTGAAAGCCTCTTGCCATAACTCAAGCTCAACTGCCACATTCAATTGTTGAAAGCGCGTCTCGAGATGGCGCTGGAGGGTATCGGGGTCGTTGAGGTTGATTGCATGCATCTGAGCAGAGTACTTGGCAGCAGTCTGTACATGGTTTCGGAGAAGTTCGCAGAGTCTTCTGAACTCGGTTTTGCGGGTGTACTTTTGGCAGAACTCGAATGCTTGCATAGCAGTGCTCTGGTACATGATTTCCAAGCGAGCATTGTTTCTGAGGATATCGAGAACGGTTCGGTAGGTCTCCCAGAGGAACTTGAGCCATGGTGTAACGATTGCGCGGTCTGTTCGGTCTCGGGATTGTTCGCCGGACACGGTGGAAAGGAGGATAGATTCTGGGGTCTCGCTGGCTTCGAGATCGTCGACACTGGCAGTGGCGGCGGTAGTTTCGAGAGATGACTGGACTTCGTCGGCCTTGGCTTGTGCGGTTTTGACCTTCTCCTCTGCCAACTCGATGAATTTCTTGAGAACCAACTGCAAATATTATATTAGCATAGAGCCAAAAATGGGAACGCGCCTGACGGGTATTACCTCGATCGTGCCAACGTTGGTGTTCTGGCTGATATTCTTGTATTGATAAAGCGCGTCCTTCGCTAGCTTGCCCTTCTTCTGCTCGACGGACTGTTCAACCAAAAGGACCATGACAGGCTCCAGCGAGGTGATGGGAACATTTCGGCTTCTCTTAGACGTGATATGTTCGTGAAGGATGACGAGGGCTGCCGACGACTGGCCGACGCCCATGAGTTCGTGGGCCCTCTTGAGGACATTCTCGGGCTTCGCGTGAGGCGGAGGAGGCATGTTGATTTTGGGGCAGATCCCTCTGCGGGGTTTCTCCTTCGAAGGGGTTTGTTCTCAGGTAGGTGCGATTTGACGAGAAACCGATGTGTGGTCGTGGTGGTCGTGGAAGGCGCGAGGGGATGAAAGACGATGAGGTCGCGGCTTCCTTGGAATTTTGGAACTGTGCGCTCTCGCAAACGATGTTTTCAAAGTGGGGCTAGGTCTGGTGGCAGCCACCACACTGGCAATATTAACTTATATTTTACTATTACTTTTTCTAATACTTCATTTTTCTATTATTTTCAGATAAAAGAAGACAGTCTAGGTAAAAGAAAGAAATTTCCCGCTCGGGGTTGATCTCTTCATTCAAAGGTATCTAGAGACTATCCTGCTCCTTACGAGGGATCAACTAATGCAGTTAAAAAAGTATTATTTAAGGGCATATAGGCTCAGTTTGGGATGAATTTGAGTCTTCTCAGGGACATAATTCAGCAGGACATCATAATGGCCTCGTAATTACAACTTTCCCTTTGAGTTGGCCGATTGCATGAACCATGATTTGGGGTAGTTGGAATATAGATACTCCAATTTTCATCAGAGAAGAGATCGCACTTCTTCTTTAGCCATAAGGCCTCAGTTGAAATGAAATATTAGATTATCTTGTGACGACCAAAATGCCAGCAAAATGCTGACTTTTTCCAAAGGTGATCGGACGACTATCTGTACTATAAACTGTAAGTGCACGTGCTTATTACCCATTCAAGAAAAGCATAGCAGATTTCCGAATTCTGCACGGTACATCAAATTTAGTTCAAGTAAAAGTAGCATGCATCACAAATAAATAAATAAATGAAGATCCGATTCAAGCAACGAGGCTCTCAAGCCGTCAAAGCCACACGTCCGGCAGTTGCTGTCCACCGTAGCCTTGGGGTCCACTCTCAACCACTCTCTCCTCGATCCTTCCTGGCTAATTTCGCAGCGCAAACACCGCTAATCCGCAAGGGGCCGCCAGTGCTCTTTCCAATTTGACCGCCGCCAACCCATCCGGACCTCAAATCAACGGCCAAACCACTCAACCCGTCAATTCGCTCAGAACACACAGTCGAGATTCCAGTCGCGGGGCCCTCAACTTCAATTACCTGCCACGAGGCTCCTCCCAGGTACGCGCACCTCCTCTCTTGCGCTTGCGGCGAGGTAGCTGACGTGAAATTGCTCGCAGCACTGATTAGGAGTCGTGACCGCAACGCAACTCTCCGCCAACATGCCTTCCGGATACTCATCGCGCGACGTCGGCGACCCGTCGCAGATCAAAAAGAACAAGCAGTCGATGGCCGACCTCAAGCTGCGCCGTCTCACCGAATTGAACAACCGTCTGAGGGAGGATTTGGAACGCGAACGAATCCCCGTCTCGCAGGCCGCAAAGAGGTATTTGCAACCGAGCCTCATCGTGATGTAGCAGGATACCTGGCTGACCGGCAATCTAGCATCATATCCTACACGAATAGCACCAAAGACTTCATGGTACCGTCAGTCTGGGGCGCGGTTCAGAAGAGCGAGGACCCGTATGCTCCGCAACAGAGCGGCGGGTGCTGTGTCGTGATGTAAAGGGCAGCGGGCATCAAAATCCACGATGGGCGTTTATGGGCGTTACGGAACAACTCTGCGAATAATATCTTTCACAGCGTAGCATATCAGCGGGCGGCGGTCACTTTCACGGCTGCTAAGGATTGCATGTAATATTTCTGTTTGCAGTAGTTACTTTTTCTCTTCGATGTGTATAGGGTTACGATTAGTATCACGAGAGCGCTTTCCAACACAAATTATGAGTACAACGAGTTTGTCTCCCTGTATTATAATCATCCCACAAGCTCCTTGTGAATCGCGTCAAAGCTACCTACTGCAAGACACCCTCGCGCGATCCAATAGTGCCCTTTTTGAAATTGGGCCCCAGCCGAACGGAAGAACAACGATAGCCGGTGACAAATGCGCAAGACCCTGATCGTCGTAGACCTATCAACAAAGCAACCCAGATTTGCAATAAGCCTCTTCTCACAATTCTCTAAACTTTTAATACCTCTATTCCCTGAAGCTCCCATATTGAATTCGCCCCAAGTCAATCCCACCAAGGAATAACCCGGCAGCCACCGCCAGGAACCAAAGCAAACATGGAGCAGCCACCCCTTCCGCGGATCACAATCCAGTTCTGCACACAGTGCAAATGGATGCTGCGCGCAGCATACGTGAGCTCCCCTCCACTTCCCCCTCATCAGTTTGTTTGCTTGCTATTTCTTATCGGCGCTATATGCCACCACCTATGTTTCACTCTCGGCGAGCTTCCGCATTCCTTTCCTAGGTTTCCCCGCAGTCTCAGTTTGGGATTGTGCCACGTGATGCACGTCTGTTCTATTTGAGTGCTTGTCTTATTGCTGCCTAGTTGGCTTGGTTTGGGGATGAGGGAGTAGAGTGCTGAAAGTGGGGTGTAGTTTGCGCAGGAGTTGCTCTCTACTTTCTCGACCGACCTTGGCGAAGTGGCCCTTCAGCCGTCGACCGGGGGAACATTTGTGGTGCACTTGTATCATGCCTCTCCGAATGGCGTTGAGGATGGGCCGGTTACGACACAGAAGCATCTACTGTGGGACAGGAAGGTAGAGGGTGGATTTCCAGGTACGTTGTTTTCTCCTACTATCAAAACTGGAAGAGCCTACTCTCCTCGAATCGTGTCGATGTTTCTTCATTCTTTGGCCTTGTGTTCTTTAGAAGCCCGAAGTTTCACGGCAAATGGATGAGAGTTTAGAAAAACTTCATTTGCATCTTCCCTCACGCCTTCAGTCAAGGGACCTTGACCTGCACCATTTCCCACCGTCAGCTGAGAAAGTCTCACGGCAAATAATCAACTTTGAAGCCAAAACCGGGTCAGGGCATCCAAGGAACAAGTGATCCTTGAGCTCATCTACGCGTAATCCTTGTTGCAAGAAGCCTTCATAGCCCCCTTTCCTTCCCAGCGTTCTCAAATCCCCGCACAGCTAGGAAATCACATCACCACATACCCCATCAACACAGTCTTTTCATAGCCACTCCTTCCTATCAACTAAATCTACAGTCTTCTTCAAAACACTAACAACACTCTGCCCCTCACCAACATCATATCAAATTTGAACCAACATCCCCAAAACACCAACTGACCCCCCGACCCCCACACAGAAACAAAAGAACTCAAACGCCGCGTCCGAGATATAATCGACCCCTCCCGCAACCTCGGCCACGTAGACGGTCACAAAAGTACTCCCCTTTCCCCCTCCCGTTTCCCCCTCCCTCCACACCTCTCAACTGACAACACCAGAATCCTCCACCAACCCTGAACCCTCAGCCCAGCAGCCGATCCCGGCAGCTCTCAACAGGCTCCAAGCTTCAACAGCAGAGCGCAAGTTCACGCCTATGGATGTAGACGCGCAGGAAGTGGAGGAGGTAGTGGGGAGCAATGGGAAGATTAGGATCGGAGGTGGAAGTGGAGGTGGAGGTGGGGAGGGGTTTTGTAGGCCAGGGGATGAGGATTGTGGGTGAGGTTGAGGGTTGAAGATAGTGATCCGTGCTACGGACAGGGTAGGGGTAGGCAAGGTGTTATTGGCCGAAGCTATGACAGATTGAGGGGTTGATTTAGGGCTGTGATGATGTGATGTGATAGCGGGGCATACGAGAAACGACACAGCAATAGCAACGAAGAGACTTGGAATGGAAAAACATAGTTTGTAGTTTAGGAAATTAATTTCATTCGCCCGTAACAGATTCAGATGTCAGCAAGGCGTGGCAGAAGAACGGCTACGGAAAGAAGAGGGGCCACACCACCAACCACCAAGCCACAGACAGACGAACGCACGCATACGCCCAGCCCAGCCCAGTCCAGTCCTTTTCCGCGGGGTTCCACATATCTCCGCGAAAAAGCCATGCATTCGGTCGAGTTCAAGAGTCAAGCCAGGGAGCTACACAGACAAAGTAACATTTCGCTCCGCCACAAAGCGGCCCGTCTCGCAAACAACCGTAGTCTCATATACACACAAAAAATGCCACGCCTTATAAGCCCAAACCATATCGAGACCAGTCCATGTCCACTACCCCCATTATTTCTGTCTTGTGGTCGTCGTTCATGCCGTTCCAAGTGAGAAGTCGTGTGTTGTTCGTGTCTCGCAATTATGGTCGTTGCTCGTAGAGGTGAAAAGAAAAGTTGTGTACAATCGGTACGTCGTTTAGAGAGGCGCTCTTGGCGCAGCGCATAGGCGCAAATAGGTATGTTTTGATATGAAGTGCGGGCGAGATCGGGAGAATCGAGTTTTGATCGTAAAAGTAGGCTTGCGTCGTGAACAAGGTATCGAAAGCGCGTGAGCGAGAATTGGGCGTTGAGCTCGAGGGGAAATCGCGAAGTTATGCTTATCTGCGTCCGAACCTGCTATACACAAGGAAGTTCGTAATTGTTCTCTACTACTTTTTTTGCTTCCTTGGAGGAGTAATGGGCCTGCTAGCACCTATGCCACCGTAAACGTACTTTTGTTTCTTCTCCGCTGGTTTCAGAATCTGCGATTTGAAGGTCAATGGCTATCGAGTACTTTGAGTCGCGGATCAACTAACCTGGAACGAACATAACAGGCTCTCGTCTACGCTCATCATCGCTCCTGCGTTGTCAAACTCTCCGCAGTAGTTGGGTGCGCTGAAGAGGGTAACTAATTGTCTCTTGGAAAAGAACTCATACCCATCTTCGACGACCTGATGGGCTCGGCATATCAAATCCATGTCATGTTTTTGGAGGAAACGGGAGACGACATCGGGTCCAAAGGTGAAGGAAACACCTCGGTCATTTTCGCTCCAGCCGGTGATATCTTTGTCTGGATCGGACCAGAGAAGATCGCAGAGCAGACCACAGTCAGGAATCTAGGTATATCAGCAAGAGCTCAAGCCAGCTCTCAGCGCGCTAAGAGATGGCAAGCAAAGAAATCTGCAAACTTACGTCAGTTGGTCGCATGACACGACGAATTTGCTCCATGGAGTTCAGATCGGGGCTGAGGCCTCCGTGCATTGTGAAGATTTTCTCGTCGATGATTGCTGCGATGGGCAAGCAGTTGAAGCAATCCGTGAAGGTCTTCCAAAGCTTGATGTTATATCGTCTCTTGCATTCATCGTAGAAGCCGTAAATGCGGTTGATGGAGGCACATTCGTGGTTGCCGCGCAAAATGAAGAAGTTTTCGGGGTATTTGATCTTGTATGCGAGAAGCAGGCAGATGGTTTCGAGAGATTGCTTGCCTCTATCAACGTAGTCCCCTAGGAAGAGGTAGTTCGCCTCTGGTGGGAAGCCTCCGTACTCAAACAGGCGTAGGAGATCGTAGTATTGGCCGTGGATATCACCGCAGATCTATGAGCACACAACAGTCAGAAAAGCATCCAATATGCGCTTCCTAGGGAGCTCGATGGCAAAGATGCATACCTTGATAGGAGCCTCAAGCTCAAGAAGGATTGGTTGGGAGATGAAGATTTCTCGCGCCTTGGTGCAAAGATAACGGATTTCTGCTTCCAGGAGCTGAACTTGCTTTCCCGGTCGGCTGCCTCGGACCTCCAACAGTCTGTCGATGATGGAATCGAGGTCTACGTCGTTTTGGTCCGCCATGGCTTCTATCCTCTGGTGGGGAGAAGGTGACGGGGGTGAAGTTGTGATTTCCGCAGTGTGGGGTTTGTTGACGTGCTTTGGCTTCCTGAATCGTGTTCGCTGTTAGGAGGACTGTGATTCACTCCGTGTTCTGTCGACGCGTGCCAAGTTAGCAAATGGCTGGCAGGTTCGGCAGCAGATTTGCAGCGCGCTGGGGTGCAGGCGGGGACAGCCTGCAGGACACAAAACACTTACAATGGAGTGTGATCGGCCTCAGTGAGCTTTCTGCAGAAAGCCGCGTCGTAGTAGAAGAGGTTGCAGGGAGGGTGCTGCTCTCGTTGCGTGCCTGGCTGCGAGGAAGAGAGGGAGACGTCGGGAGCGCGGCTGCAGCTCTGTTATCGGCAGAATGAGCGCGAGGCTTGTATGGTCAGGCTGTTATTCACAGCTCTACGCCGCTTTCGCCGATGCGCACAGGGTGTGAAGAGGGCGGTTCGGGGAGGTGATGCTGTTTGGAAGACTCGGAGGGCTTTTTCGTCGTTTTTGTGTTGTTGAAGGTTCCGCGCTTGTGTTGACGAGGTCTTCAGGAAACCACTCGAACTTTTTTTTCAGCCGGAGCCCGGACCGCGAGGTGATGAATGCGTCTGGAACGTAAAAGGCGGAATTTGTGCAGAGGCAGAAATATTTTTCTGCGATATTCGTCTGGGGGAGGATGTCGCGTTGGAGTTGCAGTTGCAGTTGCAGTTGCAGTTGGGAGGTGCAAAAGTTAAGGGGGCTCTGCGTTTTGGATTCTGGTGGCCAGAGCAGGGAGGTGCGTGACGCTTGTTGGAATGCGCTGCTATTTCAGGTCGAACGTACAAGAATGTGCCCGAGCGGCAGCGTCAGGTTCAGAGTCAATGTCAGCGGGGGGGGCAATACAAAGGCGGACGTGGATACAGGTCGTGCTTGCTGTCTTGGTGTTGTCGTAAAGGTTGAGTTGCTGAGAGTCAGTGAGGCAAGTGCAGTGGTCAAATTCAGTCAGTCAGTCAGTCAGTCAGTCCTTGCTCCTTGCTCCAGCTTACCTGTACACACAGCTCTGCGTCTGCACTCTGAGCCCCTCTCTAAACCTGACTTTCTGGCGCTTATTTGCTCGGCCCAGGCACCTCTTCGCCCGCTGCCTCAACACTATCTTTTCGGTCCCATTAATTGGCTCAGCCTCACCGCAATCCTTGGATAGCTTCTTCTACACGCAGCTTGATCATGTAGCAGTGACGATTGCGTTCCACAAATAATCCGCAGCACACGAAACTCTCTGCTGGATTCGTACTCTACACGTATATTACGAGCGATTTGCTCTTTCTTTTCCCTGAGACTGAGAAAAGCGGCGAGCCGATCGGTAACAAAGTTATGCGCCGCTGCGAGTTCCGGTCTGCGGGGTGGATTGGCAGGGACAAGTAAGAATTTACTTAACTCCACCGGCTCTAAATCCTCTTTATATAAACTATGTTTACGTATCTCAGATCCCAAAAGTTCTCGCATCTACAATTTTCAGCTCATTATGATATCTAATGCCCGCGAGTGGCCAATGGGATCACGTCTTTACGACGTTCATATCAAGTCGATACAAAAATTTGGAAACATAAGCTTCTTAAGTAATCAGCAATTTTTGGCCAACAGTTGGGCTTAAAGATCTGCTACAGAGAGAGAGGAACCCCGAAAAAGTTCACGGGGGTCAAAACTCTTTAGCATCACTGCTCATGCACCGCACATGTCGAGTCATGATGATACTATTGTGTATCTCCATACATAATTTCATGCTTCACCAGTGCGGTAATGCAGCAAGCTCAATTTCGGTCACAAACGCTTGTTATCTTCGTCATTGAATTCATACTTCAGCAAGCTCACATGTTGATCGA
Source organism: Lachnellula suecica (assembly GCA_007825345.1). NCBI lineage: Eukaryota > Fungi > Ascomycota > Leotiomycetes > Helotiales > Lachnaceae > Lachnellula > Lachnellula suecica. Next base: position 12,358 of record QGMK01000043.1, on the reverse strand, counting down.
AAACCCCCAGAGCAAGATTGACGACTCACTTTACCTAGGTACTTTTAGATGCTACATTATCTCGGCAGAAAAGAATCATCTAATCTTGCAACGTCATGTATTTATTGTGCCGATCGTGTTGTTTGGAAAGAGAGATTTCGCGAGCACCTTCATTGGGAAAAGAAGAATTTGTGAGATCAGTCTCATATTGAGATTATATACTTTTGGATGGGTGGAAGGTCGAGCAAAGTGTTTAGTGAAATCAAGTCTAGCGAACAGCAGTTTTAGGACAATAGTGGGAACACTTAGTATAGGATTTCCTCTACGCCAACTTATGTAGGTTATTTTGGAATGCAGTTAAACAGACCAGATCCCTACGGAGCCTAACAAGGAGTACGTAGGCTTGGCTGGACGACCCGACCACCCATCCTAGTAGCATAGCTCAGAAATGATGGGAGCTTTGAAACTGGGTAGGGTGCTTCAAGACTGAATAAAGAGCTTTGCAATTTGAGCAAGAGGTTTGAAACTTTGAAGCTGAGCAGAGGGTTTGAGATGCAAGTGATAAGGGAGAGGGGGAAGATATAACGATTAAAAAGCTAGGGGGCAAGGGCTTCAAAGTGGCCGGCAATTCAAAGGAACTTTGAATATTCTAGGCCGAGATAAAAGCTGGCGATTAGAGCTCGAGCGAAGCACAAAGAGAGTAATCTTGGTAGGCGGCTCTCATATATACATCTCCAACATACAGTTTTGTTCTCAGTGTTAATGGACATTTCATCCTATTCGAGAAATGCAGAGGGAGTAAAAACCGGTAATGTCAATGTTGGAAAGTGATTTTAGATGTTTAAGAAGCTAGCTAAGAGAGTGGAGCTGCTAATATACTTACACATTTAACGGTCACGTGTGTCACATGCGACCTGTAATGACTAAGCATTTGTAACTTCCAACGCGTAGTATTAACCTTGAATCCCTCCTACATTTGGCAGCAACTCCATCTTTCAAATTATCTGTTGTCGGCTCTGCACTTGACCCTCCCAATTAGCTCCGGAGTGCAAGTTCTTTGCTTCCATGCCTGCATTATGGATCACAATGGTGATGTTGAGACAGCACTGAAGCTCGTTCGTTCCATTCCTCTCTCCCCACCTGAACACCAACTGCTTTCTTGCTTCATTTTAGACTCGGTGGACCCCAAGATCGCAGCGCTTCATGTATTACGACGAGCTTCGGAAGATTCTGACCCGGGGAAAGGTCAAAAGAATGGCTCGGGTCTGGGGTCTTTGTTGGTGGAGTGGCAAGAACTCCTTAGCCGCTGTATGTGCCTACACCCTTGCTTATGCAGTGTTGACAAAATGTTGATTATTTAAGTCGGTTCAACCCCCGACATTCCCTCTTCGGCAAAGCTCTTGGCTCGGAGGCGCGATAAAGAGCGTTGTTGTATAACAAAACGATCACGCCTAAGGTGGGATATGCTTGGTTGGACTCGACCGGCGCTGTTGGAAATAGTCTCCAGTCAGCTAGTACAATATATGGATGATGAGGCTTCTGTAGGTTCCTTATTCAACTCCAAACCCCTTGGTCTGTGCTAAACTTCTCTGATCAAAATAGAGCACCTTACGCGATACGCTTACGGCTTTTCTTACGGAAAGTCATTTTCAACGCCTTATTCGCTACTTAGGTCTAAAATCTACCGACGACAAGCTGTTGATGAATCTCTGGACATTGCATTCAGTTCCTGCGGCTGCATACAATAGTGGGCAAATATACCTGGAGCCAGACTCGCCCAACCCTGATGACCATCTCCAAAAGACTACCTATGTATGTAAAATATACCCTAGATTCTTACTCAATCTGATCGACTGTCCAGTATATCCTGCAAATACCCACTCCACGTACATCTCCTGCACTTACGACTTATGAGGGTCGTCCCATTCGCTCGGAGGATGATGTTGTCTTCTCCACCGATGACCCACAGACTATGCCCCTCCCTAGCGCATTTCTTTTCGGTATCCATGCCCGATTTTGCAACTCACTGCGGCAACTTCGAATCCAGAACCAAGTCAAGAGAGGCTGGCCCGAGAAGTCGACGTGGAATGTGGCTCTCAACATTCCACGAGCTATATTGCACAAAACGTCTCTCTCCATCCGGCCTGTTTGGCTATATTTTCCCAAAATCGTCCGATTGACTGCGTATCAAATACTTCTGTATCTAGGATTCAAATTGTACGGCAGGCCGCTTGCTTGGGTTCAGCGTGTTCCTTTCGGCTTATATATAAAACACGGTCCAGGCAAATTTGTTCCCGGCGGTGAAGGTCCTGCGCTGACCCTCGTCGAACAGCATACCAATATATCAGCTCCCAGACTTTTTGAGGTACTTACCAACGCGGATCATACTTATCTTGTAATGACTCGCGTACCCGGAATTCCTTTGGAGGCTGCCTCTCCTTTCATGTCGTATCCGGAACGTGCGCAGCTGGGAGTTGAGCTTCGCAGTCTTGTGTCCCAGCTTAGGAGCATCCCAAATCCCAATACTGCCTCAATTTGCAGTGCTAGTGGTGGTCCGGTCTTCGACTACCGATTTCCAGGCAATCCAAAAACCGCTGGTCCTTTCGAGTCCGAAGAAGACTTCAACAAGCACCTGATAACACAAGAGCGCCTAAGATCCTCGACGCATGATCAGACGCATCGGATATACTTCTCACATGCAGATCTCAATCCAAATAACATTCTTGTCAGTGGTGGTAAACTCTCTGGAGTCGTCGATTTCGGGTTAGCGGGGTTTTATCCAGAGTATTGGGAATATACTAAGGCTGTATACACCCACTTTGGTCCTGATACGTATTGGTTGGATATCTTGTCTGATATCTTTTCAGGCTCATACCAGGAACAGCTAGAGGCTGAGCGGAAGATCTGGGAGGTTACACCCCCTTGGTAAACCGACCACGATCTGACTCTGCTTGGGAGGATGAAGCTTGGCCACTGAACTGAGATGAAGCTATAGAAGGGAAAATGGCCAGGGAATTGAGGGGGGAAATTGGTTAGCCCTAGGTCCCTGGTCCCTTCACTGGTTTACTGGGCCTAGCACAATAACACCGCTGCAATAGTAAGTATAGGATGAGGCTGAGTTCCGGTTGTGATATCGCATGAAACGCACTCAAGTATACACGTGCGTTAATCTGAGGCAGGCTGATAATAAGTATATAACCATGGGACGCCAAAAATCTGTGTATTCAAGATCATAACATGCTATTCTCAATCGATTGCAGATCCAAAAAACAATATTCTACAATCAAACAAGCAATTCCAGAAAACACTCCAGTTCGTACAGCAGAAAACATTCCAATCAATACAGTTTCACACCAACGTCCTGATGTCCACGAACCACTTCTTACACTTAGATTCATGAACAGCTAGCAACGCCTCCACGGTTCTCGGAGGCTCAGCCTCGATGTGTCTGTCGTCGAACACCGCTCGACTGCCCCATTTTTTTCTGCCCAGTGGACGTAGCAGATCTGGCCAGCCTGAAAGCATCGTCTTGAACCTCCCTTGCTTCCTCGTTAGCAACCAATCTCTGTTGTCTCAAACGTTCAACCGCCTCGAGAACCCAGACCCTGCAAGTGAAATCCTCTCCCCACTTCGAGTCATGGGAACCATCAGAAATGACCGGCACGGCAGCCATAATGCGATGGGCAGTATCCGCAGTGTCGTTTTGAATGCCTGATCCGATCTGGAGGGCTGCGACAATCGAACGAGAAGATATGACGTTTTCGGTCATGTGTTCTTCGAATACCCATTGCCCACTGGAGTTTGTTACATGGTATAACATTCCATAGGTATCGGAGACGCTGACGTATATGCCCCAATGGTAGCGGTGTCTTGTGGCATCTAGAGGGGTGAGGATGATATACATGCAGCCATCCTCGTAAGAATCCATGACGAAGATTTCGAGGGGAAATTTCGAGTAACTTTTCGAATTAGGGATGAAAAATTCCATCTAGATTGGATACAACGTACCTTGGAATCAACTCGAATAGATCAACACAAATATCAGGAGACCGGCTCCAGAAGTTCAGAAGAATATATGCTGACCTAAATTGGAAGCTGAGTATAGACAACACAAGGAAAGTTGAGGCGTATAGGAAGATAAAACTTGGGAAACAAACAGTGGTCAAGGGATGCAGAGGTACATTTTTTGAGGTCGCGCGGTACATTTTATATTCTTTTGATGCTTTCGTCAAGAGACAAATGCCAACAACTCCAACACCAACACCAACACCAACACCAACATTTAGATCATGAAAAGTGGAGCCACACAGATGAGTCGAAGTCTGCCAAACCGCGGCCATGAATTGAAACATCAATTGTCTGCGATTGCCAAAAATGGCTTGGTCTACGCTCGTTGGCCTTCGAGGCCACCATCGCAGTAAATTCAAAGGTCGTATTTGAAGGCCGAAACAGGATGAGACCCAAATTAGCCGGTCTTAATGCCTACAAGCGCGCGGCAATTGCTGCGTACCTAGGTACCGCTCTTACTGTGGACGGAGCCAGGTGGGGACCCTGCGGCCAAGATCACTGGCCTCGAAATCAGAAATGCTACCAACCTAATGCTTCCCAAGATATTGGTCGGAGTTAGCAATGTTCCTGCTACATATGAAACGGGGTGTCTTTGTTTGGCCTTCCTAAGCGCTGCCGTGGGAGCGCCGCGCTTACGCGAAAGTTAAGAGTGAAGCTATTCCCATTTTGATTCTTGAGGTCGCCTTGAAACATAACCCCACGGCCGGGCTTTGCAGACCAGGTGAAAATATGGCTGAACCGTTAGGCATGGTTTCCTCCCAACATCGGCGCCTAAGATGACGGTGAAAACGGTGCAGCAATCACATCCACCACGAATACCGAGTGTGCATTTTTCCGATTATGCCATCTATGCAAATGGCACAAATTCTCTAATAGAAATGAACCGGACTTTGGCCTTTCGTATATCTTAGCAAGTAATGCAAATCTGTGCTGCAATATCGTTTGTTGGCAAATCCATAATTCAAAATTGCCTCGAGCGGGGTCCTTGGAACTCGAGATCGGATCTGATAACGATGCCGGAGCAATCAACTCTTGGCTTTTATGATCTATGGCTGAAATATATCCAGCTGTGACTCGGACTGAATATTTACTCGGGCCATCCTGGCTTGAAAATATCAATATGCCTATCGATGGCACTGCTACGTTGCGCATTGCCAGTAACGGCAACCCTCAAACGCTTGGTCAAAGCGGGTATCCTGTCAAATCTGTTCACAGAAGCAACGACGCATGCGATAATAATTGGTGTAAGCGCAGTGATACCATTGCCAATGGCGGCGAGATCGTGTTCGATGTAGGCAATGAAGAGCTTAATTCCCTAGGAACGTGGCAAGTCATTCTAAATCCTGGCTGTATCAAGGAAGATATAAGAGACTCTTCATAGATGGCAATCTTACGGCACATCCAGTCAAGCAAGATAACAGTGGTTTTGAGACTCGCTTCCACTTTACTATTACTGCCAAGTGCGCATTGGGAAGGTGCCACGAGTTGTGACCGCAACGGCTATGACAACAGTGTGACTGGGGGGAAGGGTGACTCTAGATCAGATGAAGTAAGACCGGAATGAAAGTGGATACTCATGAAATCAGAGGACGCTGTCTTGCATGCACATTTATGGCTCAGAAAGCAGCGATAGAAGGCGCTACCCCGGGCACCCGCCCAGATTACCTTTCTTAAGACGACAATGTAGGATATTTGGGAGTAGTAGGGCTCGCTAATTCATTGACTCTCCGAAATACTTGACATTTACTTATTTGGGAGAGAAGTAACGTCCGTCCCCGCGTAACGAGAAACCCACCGTGCCGAGAAAAAAGATAGGTAACTTACTTTGACTTTGTGTGTCTTAATTTTATACACACCTTAATATACAGTATTTCATATTGTTGTTTTCATTGTAATTAATACTGTAGCTATCTATTAACACTCTGAACCATCCCTATTTCAAAAAAAAAAAGTTTGCATCGTCGCCGTTGTGCCTGATCACTAGGCAGTCTCCGTTTATAGCAAGAAAGACTTCCTTACTATAGCGCCACTGTAGGACTCTCATTACTCTTTATTATTATTAATTTGTTTCACTTGAGCTTTAGAGCCTCAAAAATAATCGAGAAGTCTTGATTGGCCTGGAGGCTGCTGTTGCATGTCAATTTGTACAAGATTGCCAATGCAGGTCAATAAGTTACCTCTTCCAGTGCTGACTAATGACTTTCAGCGAGCACAAAAAGTACCCCGTGCCTTCGAAATTTAGCTGAAAGCTAAATAAGAAGGTTATTCGAAGAGAAAGAGAAAAGAGAGAGCGCGGGGCTAACACCCATGTTTTGTTTAGTAATCTCTTATATAATCTTGTGGCTTGTAAGATTGTGGCTTGCCTCGCCGTTTTCAACGCCTTACAAGGTTTCATTCCTTACGAAATCTTATGGCTTTTCTGAGCTGTGCCTTGCCTCACTGCTTCAGCCATCTCGCTGTCATTGATGCTGCTTTCTTTTATATATTCGAAAGTGTTTTGCCTCACCTTCGTCACAGCTGCGTCTAAGCACCTGTTCCCAGACTTGAGCCTTTTATTTCTATCCACAGCTTACACTTCATACTTTGAGAAGGTACAGTCCTTGCTCTGTTATGTCATTTCTTCTTGAATTTGTACTTATTTCCTCATCATCTCAGCCTTCTAGGCTATGAAGAGGCACGTGAGTCGTATTTTATTATCTAAGTTTTTCAAAATATCACGTGAAATATGCCACAGTGTGGCGTTCTCATAGCGTCTGCTCGGGCCACAATCTCTTGGGGCTCCCAAAACCGAGAGCCAGCATCGAAACCTCGTTGAGCGGCTTTTTGATATTCCAAACCCAGCTGGCGAGCAACTTTATACGAAGATGCTCTGTGATTTCTGCAGAGATATCAGTATCCAAAAGTTGCTCGTTAGATTTCATTCGGGACAGTCGGATAGCTGGCCAGAGTTCAAGGCGAAATTCCCAGATCAGAGTGTCCATCTGTTTCCAGAACATACCTTCAAACATCAGCCTTCATATGACGCGCTCATTAAATCAGCTCGAGGAGGTTGTCCACTCTGTGAATCGATATGGAAAGAATGTCTCAGGCCCAGACTATCAGATGATAGAAAGTCAGAGTGGACACTTGATGAGAAACTCAAAGGCAACAACTCACGGAATGGATGCTATAGGCTTCGGATGTGTCTTGGTGCTCGGCAACGTGGTTGGCCATTTGAATCCACAGTTTTCGATGCTCTGCATATAGAGCTCGGATATGATGCCATACTCACGCTTGCAGTCAGCTGTCCACGCGGTATGTCTCGACAATATCTGAGGTTTTCGAATATATCCTCCAACGTGCTGACTCTATGTAGGAACCAGTGAAGAATTAAAGGGTGAGAGAATTGGCCGGCTTGAAACGGATCCCGATCTAGGATCAGACGAGAATTTTACTATCGCATCGAGGTGGTTTCAAACATGTATGATGCAGCATGAGTCGCCTCAATGTCGACACAATGGCGAAGAAGATCTTCCCACTAGGTTGATTGATGTGGAGCCTTTCGAGCCTCGAATTAAGATGACTCGTGGTACGAAAGGAACCTATGTGGCACTTAGTCATTGTTGGGGAGGCCATAGCCACTTCACGGCAAAGACGTCAAATGTTGATGAGATAATGGCCGGCATGGCCATGGAACGCCTACCAGCAAACTTCAGAGACGCCATCATCATCACTCGAAGACTTGGGTTTCAATATCTTTGGATCGACTCTCTGTGTATTCTTCAGGACTCTAAGACTGATTGGGCTCTAGAATCTAAAGATATGGGCAAAATTTACCAAAACGCTGCTATGACTATAGCTGCGTCTGTTTCTCCAGATAGCTCCCGGGGATTGCTTACGACGTTTGAGCCTCCAGATCTAGAGCTTAGTCCGCCATTCGGCATTGGCCGGGAATATGATCACACAATTCTTGGAAACCTACGCTTGAAAAGAAATCATTACTCATATGGTCTTCCAGAGGTATTGAGATACGGTGCACTCTCATCCCGAGGCTGGGCTTTTCAAGAGCGATTTTTCTCCAAACGAATCCTACATTATGGTGGAAGCCAGATCTATTGGGAATGCCAAGAAGATCATTATTCCGCAGATGGAGAAGGGGCAACGCCAATGATGAATACACAAGGCAGCGACGTTTTACGATTTCAATCACAGAGTTTCTTCAACGTTTACCAGCTCAAATCTGCTTCAAAAGATGATTTATATCGATCTTGGTACGAAGTCGTTTCCAAATACTGCAAATCTCGGGCCTTCACCTTCGACTCCGACAAGCTTCCAGCGCTATCAGGAATAGTATCTTACTTCAATGATCTCATCAGCGACCGTTATGTTGCAGGATTATGGGAGGCAGATCTTCTCATGGGCCTATTATGGAAACCTCATGGCTGTCACACTCCAAAGTCTTACAGAGCTCCTTCTTGGAGCTGGGCATCCCTTGATGGCTGGATAGCCTTTGAAGGAGAATGTCACAAGCGTATCGTTCATAAAACTGACGCGGAACTGGTTTCCGTGGATGCCAAGTTGTCTGGACCAAATCCTTTCGGGGAAATCATTTGTGGATATCTTGAGATGCGTGGGGTTTCGATCTCAGTGCTTTGTGACAGGGCAGTCTACAAGGATTCGCACATACACTTAGGAAATTGCGAGCCTGATGGTCGGTTCAGTAGCGCTGACGCAGCTATACCGAAACCAGGAGAAGCCCCTGGACCTCGAGGAGACAAACTACTGTTCCACAATGAAAAAGGTCTGGTTCTTGATGGTCAGCCGAGCAACACGTATTTACTCTTCATCATTGCAACAGTTGTTGAAATTGACCATACTGGTTATACGGCGTCGCATGCTTTACTTTTATGTTCGGAATCAGTGCAACGAAATACCTATCGTCGTGTAGGAATTGCGTCTTGGGAAATTGGATCTCCAATTGGTTCCCTTCCTTGGATAAGTCAGAGGATAACAATCGTTTGAATGGAAAACTAGTCCGCTTATCACGATGATGAAGGGTAGAGTAAGGGACGCCGCCATGGTCTGCCAGGACACAGTATGACTGGGGTACGCCAGGAGGAACACCATTTGCCAATACCTGACTGGCTCGAGCAGACGTGCTTGCTTGTGGGACGGGCGATGGGGCGATGGTGATAGGCATTTTGTTTCTCGATCTATGTACCTTAAGAAGCTACGATTTATCATAATTCCAATGCCTTAGCCAATTTCGAAGGCTTCTTGCGAGCCGCAGGCTGGCACCCACGTGACTCTCTGACTACGGAACACGGTAATTTGGCTTACGCAATGATTAGCAAGCTTGTGGCTGATGGATGGGCGCAAGCTGGGACAATTATGATGGTTCTTAACCTTTCACTTGTTTAACTCTAGCCCAAGCAATAAGAAACACGTCGTGGCTCGATGGAGTGCCAATTCGAAACCCCCAAATACGACAATGATATCCAGTAATCCAGCAATCCAGCAATCCAGCAATAGCGCTGACCAGCTGGCAGGTCTTTCGCGCTTACAGTTCCGCGCACGACATGCCATTGCTGCAGGAACTGGAAGCGCCAGCCTCGACCTAACATATTTACCTAAATCTTCATCCAAATTCGGATGCCAACTTGACGGCTTACCAACTTCATAATGCCCTTTGTGCTTACGATCTGCGGAACTAGTCGAACATGCGTCTCTTGAAGTACGATGACGAGGGCAATATCAGCCTGACCGAGTTCGATGAGAGCGACGTACCTGAGTATGCTATACTGTCGCACACATGGAAACAGGATAATAGCAAGGAAGTCACATACGCGGAAGTGATGAGCGGGACTGGCCATGACAAGGAGGGTTTCAAGAAGATCAGGTTCTGTGGACAACAGGCTAGACAAGATGGTCTGCTATACTTCTGGGTTGATACCTGCTGTATCAACAAGCAAAACAAGGCCGAACTCAGGCACTCCATCAACTCAATGTTCCGTTGGTATCGCAATGCAAGTCGATGTTATGCCTATTTGGCGGATGTTTCGACAAGGAAGCGAAAAGCAAGTGATCAGTCGTCAAAGCCTACTTGGGAATTGACGTTTCGGGAGAGCAGATGGTTCACTCGAGGCTGGACACTCCAAGAGCTCCTTGCCCCAGCTTCGGTGGAATTTTTCTCCTTCGAAGGCAAGCGTCTTGGTGACAAGGGCTCTCTCCAGACGCTAATCTGCAAAGCAACAAACATTTCCCCCTTTGCACTCCAAGGAGAATCTTTATCTCAAATTCACATCGATGAGCGAATGCGTTGGATAGAACACCGAGACACGGGGCAAGAGGAGGATAAAGCGTACTCATTGCTGGGCATCTTCGGTGTCTCTATGGTCCCTATCTATGGCGAAGGAGTAACGAAAGCATTCGATCGGCTGTGGGATAAATTTCGCGAAATGCAGAAATGTATGCAAGACTTACGGATCACTGACCCCCGCGATGATAAGAAACGCATCGAGGCCGACAAAGGTGGCTTACTAAAAGAGGTCTACCGATGGGTGATTGAGACCCCCAACTTTCAACAATGGCGTGCCAGCCAACACAATCGGTTACTGTGGATCAAAGGTGACCCTGGGAAGGGCAAGACAATGTTGCTTTGCGGTATTGCCGATGAACTACAGAATTCCTTAGCCAAGTCTGCACTTCTCTCATACTTCTTTTGCCAGGCCACAGATTCCCGGATCAACCGCGCCACAACTGTGCTACGAGGTCTGATTTATCTGCTAGTCGACCAACAGCCATCTCTTGTCTCGCATGTGCAAACGAGTTACGATAAAGCTGGCAAGGCGCTCTTTGAAGATGCGAATGCCTGGGTTGCTTTAACCAAGATTCTCTCTAGCATTCTACAAGATCCGAATCTAGATAACGCTTATTTGATTGTCGATGCGCTTGATGAATGCGTGGTTGACTTGCCGAGATTACTAGCCTTCATATCGCAGAATTCGTCTGTATCTACTCGTGTTAAATGGGTGGTCTCCAGCCGCAACTGGCCAGAAATTGAAAAGACTCTCGACACCGCAATACAGAAGCAAAGGTTATGTCTCGAGCTGAATGCTGATTCCGTTTCCACTGCCGTTGCGACTTTCATTCAGACTAAGGTTCACGATTTAAGGAGGCAGAACAACTATAAGAGCGAGACACAAAACGCTATCCAGCAACATCTTGCGCTAAACGCACACGGTACTTTTCTCTGGGTGGCGTTGGTTTGCAAGGAGCTGTCAAATCTTTCAGGGTGGAAAGCCGTACAGAAGTTGAAAGCTTTACCGCCTGGACTCGATGGACTCTACCAGCGGATGGTAGATCAAATCATGGCGTCAGAGGATTCTGAACTCTGCAAGAGTATACTGGCTGTCGTGTCGACTGTGTATCGGCCCATCACAGTCGAGGAGCTAGTGACTTTGGTGGACATGCCCAACGGAGTTGATGGCGAATATGAAGCTCTAGCAGAGATCATAGGCTACTGCAAATCCTTTCTCGCAATTCGAGAACGCAAGATTTTTTTTGTGCACCAGTCAGCAAAGGACTTTTTGATTGAAAGAGCACCTCAAGATCTATTTCTCTTTAGAGCGCAAGACGTGCATAAAAGTATTTTTTCTCGATCACTGCAAGCGATGTCCCTGACACTCAAACGCGACGTGTATAACTTGAAAGATCCTGGAATTTTAATGGACAAAGTCCAGCAGTTCAACACAGATCCCCTTGCTGCAGTACGGTACTCTTGTCTGAATTGGGCTGATCATCTACTCGATTGTCAAAATAGAGAAGATATAGCCAATGACCTCAAGGACGGTGGCTCACTCCACGTTTTCCTTCGCCAGTACTTCTTGTACTGGCTTGAGGCCTTGAGCTTGATTAAATATGTGGCAGATGGTGTAGTGATGATTAAAAAGCTCGAAAATCTTCAGGTACCTTTTAATGTCTCGTTTTGTCCGTTCTTAAAGAAGTCTACTAAATAATGGAAGATTATCGAAAGTCCTAGTCTACAGGCATTCATACATGATGCGAGACGATTTATCGTATACAACCGATCACTTATTGAACAAGCGCCACTTCAATTATATTGTTCAGCACTAGTCTTCAGCCCAGAGAAGAGTCTTATTCGAGTTGAATTTGAGGAGTGCATTCCTACCTGGGTTGAAATAAAGCCAAGAGTGCACGTATATTGGAATGCACTGCTCCAGACACTCGAAGGCCACTCGGACTCGGTCTGGTCAGTTGCCTTCTCCCCCGACGGCAAGCAGGTCGTGTCTGGGTCTCGCGATAAAACGAT
>QGMK01000042.1:0-56015 GCA_007825345.1 Lachnellula suecica | reverse complement strand
TATATAATATATAAAAAACTTTTAGATTTAATATTATTAAATATAATATAAAGCGTAGCATACAACAAGTATATTAAAATTGTTTTTTTTGCTTTTATATTAAATTTGTATAATGGTCACTTTGCTTCTTATAATCACTCCGCTTCTGCCCACTAAGGGGAAGGGCCTACTTAGTGCGGTGCGAGGCCCGAGAGCATCCACGATTAATGAAATTAAGAATCGCAACAGAATAGAGAAGCCGCCCCGAAAAACAGATGGGGCCTCGCAGTAGATTTTCAAAGCGACATTCAATGCTCTATTTCCTGCGCTTCGAATCAGCTTGCTACAAATAGCAAAGATGGTTCTTTTGACACACGATTTCAGAAATGCGACCCTTTCATCGTCTCAAGCGCTGTGAAACGTTTGAAAGTGTTCCACATCACCGTTTTGTTCCGCGCATAGATATCCAGTGTTGCTTTCTCGTCCACCGCGAGGGGCCTAAGGTTCCTCTATGGAACAATGTTACTGGGTCATTTTGGGCAACTTATACCTTTTGCCGGGGAGTGATTTAGATACTGCTGGTATCTTAGTCGGCGTTGGCGTTTACTGCAGTTATAGGCGCGTTTAACCGCTGAGAAATCGTTGGTCGTGAGAGTAGCCGGTCACTGGGGCTTATACAGCGGACAAGTCACGTGGCCATCAAATCAATTGATGATTATGTGCTCAGTTTGATACGTCTTCGAGAAGCATGATATATCTTTTCTAAAATTAAGCGTCGTTGATAATACTTAGGCTTTACTTTGCATCCTATAAGCCTCTTGCGCGCTACAACCTAGGTTGCATATTTCATTACTATTTCTCGACATTGCTGACGACTCGAAAGAGAAGCTTTGATCAACCTCGAAGGAACCCATTTGTCTTCTTGCGTCATAAAATCCAATGCTATTATTACTGTCCTACTTATATATGATACCAACAGGAACCAAGAGGAACTAACTCGGAGAAAAAGTTCAAAGCTCTTTTCTTATAAACTTAAAATGGCTACGAAAAATTTCTTCAATCTTCCTCAATCGGTGACCTCGATTAGCGAGAAACACAAAATTGGCACTCCAAAACAGCATGCTATCTATACAAATTGGTCCACCTTCGAAGATCAGTCTTTGTCACGGCGGTCCCTTCTCGACGTATTTACGGATCGGATACCGGTTGTGCGCGAACAAGGAATTCTTACCGTTGATGAGCGAAAGAGAATGCTCGAAATCGTCAGGACACATGATCTTGTAAGCTATCACCTCTCAATATAATAGGGGGGAAATGCTGATACTGCTTTTAGGGAACTTACGACACCGAACATACGTGGCCACGTCTAGGAGTTGCGGGCATCACGCAATTTGATCACATCGAGGGTATGAACTATGATTTAGTTCCTCTGGATACCATGCAATTTTATTGACTTTCGTGTTTCAGACAAGACCGGCTACTTTGAGAGCGTTAAAGACGCCCGTTCATTGCAGAATCGCTGGAAGAATGAAGCTGGCGTCGATATTGTCAAGCGTGTTGTGGACAGAATACGGCAAACTACCGGCATGAAAGTGCAAGTGGCCAGCGAGCAAGATTCCGAGTACTTTGCTGGAGTGCTACGCGCTGTTGACCGTGGCATTTTAGTTCATGCAGATTACGCCCCCTACGTAAGCTCACCACCACTAAGCCCCGTCTTTTCCTGGACTCTGCGACGTGACTGCTCCGCACCAGGACGTCTATGGCTTTATTAACTCTTACTTTTTCACTTAGGAAGCCGCAGGTTGGAAAATTGGCGACGTCGTTGCTCAAGTCACTTGGAACATCCTCCTGAACGAGGTCCCTGGGGGGGACACGCTTATCTACGACAGACAGTGGCAGGCCCCTGAAGATGACCTTGCATGGCGCAAAGAATTCCCGAAGGATACTTACCATCCTCAGATGCTCCAAGCGCACCCTTTCAAAGCCATGAAGGCCGTGCCGGGAGACTTGACCTTTTTCAATCCAAGGTACAGCATCGACCGGCCTGAACAGGATTGCTCACCTTGAATTTTGACGCAGCGTACTAATATGACCTCTAGGAATTTTCATGAAGTCAAAGCATGTGATACTTCGAAATCGCATCCAGATCCAGACATCCGTTTTACAGTTAGCTCGTTTGTTGGACTTCTTCTGGATGATGGCTCCCCTGAGGGGACTATGGTTCTCTGGTCTTAGAACGCTGGTTACAAGGAGGGGGACTTACTCTAAATTTGTATTTCACTGTTAGTATAGAGTACGTAGGATTTGCTTTGTCAAATTTCAAGATTTCAAAACGAGATAAATTTGTCAGCTTCACCTTCCGTCAGCTCGACAAAATAACAAGTTCAGAGAAAACCGGCCTTTACCAGTCGTCTTGAACGTGCCAATATATCCAATTCAACTGAATTATTCAAAGTCTGCCTGCTTGTCTTTTCATGGCGCCCAGAACCTTCGAATCTACATTTTCTGAACCCCCCTGTTGTGCTGCTGGTTTCGTTTTCCCGGGCGGGGTAAGTCGCTGAATACTCCGTGGTCACAGCGCATCCAGCGCTGCAGACCCCCCCTAAAGCTTAAACATGTGCACCAAAACTTGGCGAGCTCCGACTCTCCAGCCACCCACTAAGTATTGCAGAGGATGTGCAAGTTCCTGCAAGATTTGAAGAAGAGAATTTCGACAGTAATTGCCGCCCGCTGTCGAAATTAGGAGTAATCAGTGACTGGTTCTATTTTGACCTTGCATTGTGAAATCAGCAAAGTATTACACAAATTTCCTTACTACAATTAGCTGTTGCATTGTTAGCGAGTGCCTACCTACATATACACCATTTCTTTCGACTCTGTCAACTTTTACGATCTAACAACGTTTCCGTTTTTTAACCTGGGGGTTCTTTTTTTGCCAGCACAAATCATTGCTTGCCCAATAAGTCTTTATTACTCGATCTCGGTCGTATCGAAAGCTCACGCTTCCAATCCGCCAAAATGGTTGACCTCTCCTATTTACCCGAGCCTTTACGCAACCCGAACAACTGCCACAAAGATCTTATTAGTGGGTGGCCGTACTCATATGGTTACCGGCCTAGCTTAGCCGCTGGGATTGTCTTCTGCCTTCTGTTCGGCATTGCATTGTTCGGCCATTGTATACAAGCAATTCGTCTCCGACGGTGGACGTCTATACTTCTCGCCATTGGAGTCTTGAGTATGTAGCGCTTCATTCTGAAATATTATTCACAAATAATCAGCTAAAAGCAAACTTGCAGCCGAATTGATAGGATGGATAGGCCGCACCTGGTCTGCTGAGTGTCCGTATAATCAGAATGCGTACCTGATGCAAATCACCACTCTCATCATCGCTCCCGTCTTCGTTACCGCGGCCATTTATGTTTTGCTTGGCCTCTTGATTATGCTTCTAGGGCGAGAAGCAAGCATCTTGTCGCCAAGAATGTACAATATCGTGTTTGTGACATGCGATGTAATCTCACTGGTCCTTCAGGTGAGCGCTATATTCCCAACCTGCCTTTCCCCAATTCCCAATCCTCAATGTCTCGAATATCGCACAATATTCAAAGTTGCGTCCATTGATACTAATGGATGTGCAGGCGATCGGAGGCGCAATGGCGTCTCAAGCTTCAGGTCAAAGAAAAGACCCAACACCGGGGACTAACGTGATGTTGGGCGGGGTCGTTTTTCAGCTGATATCTATGACACTATTTGCCGGTCTAGCGATAGATTTCACCCGACGATTAACTCGAATGAGCGTTCCATCGGGACATTTCATGGTCATAGGAGCCATGTTCGTTTCTTTGACTGCTGTATATATTCGTAGTATATTCAGAACCATTGAGCTGGCCGAAGGCTGGACGGGATACTTGATGACGCATGAGAAATACTTCGTTGGTTTAGACGGTTGTCTGATGGTTCTTGCTGTTGGAGTCTTGCTGCTCTTCGATCCGGCATGGATTATTCCCCGCTACAGTACCTCGTTCAGGCGAAGCTCTACAGGGCCAAAGTCTTCAGACGCGGGATCATCAATCGAGATGTAAACGTTGGCATTTTCTTAAGAGCTGGAAATCACAAAGTTACGCAGATGGAGATATATACACTTGAGTTACGAGATACTGAGGAAGCAATTGCTGGTTCTAGACCAGAGTGCGGTTTTTATGGAGGGAAATAAAATGAATTACTTTTGTAACTGAATTGGGTCTCATGAAATGATCTCCGTGATCTACCGTGACTGCTGGTTCCGCGCCGCGCTGTCTTGAATATAGTGCCAAGAGGGAATTGGACGTTTTCAAGTGCACGTGAACGTCAATACCCATTACCGACGAGCTTAAAAAATTGAATTATGTTCAGATAAGTCTTGATAGATGCAAAACGGGAATTTGGACATACGGGGTTGATCAATATTCTTAGCTGGAAATTTATTAAGCTTGTTTTCACTTTTCCACGACAGCTTGGGACTACATCTCTTACCCAGGGAACGCAAAAAATTACCAAGTCAACCACTTCTATAACTGCAGTTAGACGATATGGGTTGAACTATGATATCACACTTCAGCTACCAAGCTAGCTCTGTTGCTGCCAACAGTATTTGTACATTCTATTTTAGGACGGGGTTATATCACTATTTCATGACTGCAGACTTTGCACACTACACTATTTTTAGATCAGTAAGTAGGAGTGTCTATTGTATACCAGGTGACATCATATGATTTTAAAGTGACTCCATTAACTAAAACAAAAGAAGGATTTACGAAGTTGCGTTGAATAAAAGAGATCGAATAAGGACAGAAGATAAGGAAGTGAATTGAGAATTCATATTTCATATTTCAGACCTACTCATCTCTTACACTTCTCAGATAGCTACAAACGCCCACAAGATGTACATAGTATTTCTGGGCACCGCAGGAGCCCTTGGGCTATATGTAAGTTTCAACTGTCTGAAATTTGCATCACACAAGCCATTGCTAAAACTCAGGTCACAGATATTCGCCAGAATTATATATTTAGCTTGCTTTCATCCTTTGGCCAAGTACCCGGGTCCTGTACTCTCACGGTTTACATTGATACGGTCGTCTTATCACGCGTGGAAAGGGGACATCCACATTGACATGTGGAAAGCCCACCAAAAATACGGTTAGAAGAGATGATATTGCTAGAAAAAGACTTTTACTGACAAGTTCAAAAGGAAACTTTGTACGTTATGGTCCAAACCAGCTTCTAGTCAACACACCCAAGGGCATAAAAGATGTATACGGTACAAAGTCCAGCGACGATTTTCTCAAAAGCAAGCATTACAACGTTTTATCTCACCTCGCCGCGAACACCTTCACTCATCGCGGTGGTAAAGATCATATGCGTCGCCGTCGCGTTATGGCCCTCAGTGCCTCTGGACAAGCTGTGAAAGAGTACGAGTCCAAGATTTCATATCATGTCGATGAATTCTGCAATATCGTCTTTCCCGCGGACGATCGAGAGTGGAGCCAACCTTTCGACATGGCTAAATGGTGTAATTATCTCTCTTTCGACATGATGGCCGATGTCATCTTCGGCGCCCATTACAATCTACTCGGAGATGAGCGCTTCCGCTACGTACCCGAGATGCTTGAGATGTCCAACGTTCGCATGTCCGCCCTTGTCCAATTCCCTGGCCTTTCGAGATTCAGATTAGACAAATATCTGTTTACGGAGGCCATTTTTGCCCGCAATCGCTTTCTCAAGTTTGTCATGCGGCTCGTCAGAGATAGGATGCAGTTGAGCAAAGGGATTAAATGCGGAATCTACGAGAAGAGTCAATCAGCATCTGTGAGCGAGCGATCAGATTTATATTCGAAGCTGGCAGAAACGACAGATCCCCAGACCGGCGCCACACTGCAGGGTGACGAAATAGCAGCAGAAAGTATAACTCTTGTTGTCGCCGGCTCCGACACTGCTGCTTGCACCATCGCGTCTGCTATGTTTTACTTAGCTGATAACCCTTCCGCGTATGTCAAAGCTGCTGAGGAAGTGCGGAGCAGGATATCCACAAGTGCTGACCTTACGGGCATCAAACTTTCCGCATGCGTATATTTACGGGCCTGCATCGACGAAGCATTGCGGATGTCGCCAGCAGTTGGATCCGCCCTCTACCGCGAAGTTGTATCTGATAGCGGAACCATGGTTGATAAGAACTTCATTCCACCCGGTGTTGACGTTGGCACTGGTACCTATGCAGCCCACCACAATGCGCAATGCTTTCCTGACCCCTTTGCATACATACCAGAGCGCTGGCTGGAGAGTCATTCATCTCGTGAAAGCATCGACAAAGCAAGGTCTTGCTTTGTACCCTTCTCCATTGGCACGAGAAGCTGCGTTGGGAAAAGCCTCGCATATGCCGAGATTACTTTGGTTCTTGCAGCCCTGTTCTTTTCTGGCGATTTTAGGTTTGCCGATGGCGAGCTCGGATATGTTGGGAGAGGCAGCAAGAACGACGAGCATGGAAGGCATCGCAGCAACGAGTATCAGTTGTATGATCACATCGCTGGTCAAAAGAACGGGCCCTGGCTTCAATTTGCGAAACGCGAACAACTGGGTTAGATATTTCATTTGGCGTTACTAGGACAACGAGGCTGTACTATATATTGCAATTTCTATTTAGTTGAATTTTCGTAAGATCTCGCGGGCGAATAGCGCAGTCGCAACAGCATATGAACATTTTTAACACTAGCGTAGTACAAGTCACAGGACTGTCTCAGTGATGACAGTGATCTTAGAGCGAAGTTGATAAAGTTTTATGTGAATTGAAATATTTATGGCTATTCTGTGGCATTCCAATTTTTACTTCAAAGTTCCAAAAAAGTACGGCAGTGCGCAAGTCTAATTGAAGGACCCATCATTTATACCTAAGTACTTCAGTTGCGGCGAACTTCGAAGACCAAGTTACTTTGATTTGATTAAATACTATGATTGAGCCTTGTTGGTCCAGAAAATTGACAATTAAAGCCTCAGTGATTCGTCGCCGTCTAAAATTAATCAAGTGTTTCATGTGTGGAGGGTTGGATGTTGGCAATCAGGGTGATAATTGTTTCCTGACTAGCTTATTACTCCATTTGCTCCAGCCCCCAACCTAGCTTTCTTGTGGCCAAATAACTCTCGTTAACAACTTTCGATACTAAAAATAGAAAAGGCATGTTTAAATAAACTGGCATGAGTACTCTTACTATGTTTCGTTGGTATATTCTATCTGCTCTTTTTGTCCCTTCAAAATCCAGCTGCGAGACATATATCTGAATATTCATTTACCTGAGTTCGCTTTCAAAATGGCAATACCAAGTCCAAAAGAACATACTGGTAATATGACCCTTTAGATACTACCTGGAATCACTCACTAACGAGCGTTATAGATTGGGCCACATTCTGTGCCAAACAAATGCCTCTTAACGGCCACATACAAACTTCCTACAATGCTACTAGCAAAGAATGGAGTTCCCCACAAGTTGTAGCCGGTACTGATATAACGATTTCGGGACTCAGCCCTGGCTTAAATTATGGCCAGCAGTGCTACGAAGGGTTGAAAGCCTCCCGTACCATTGATGGGCGCATAGTTATCTTCCGGCCCGAGTTCCACGCAGCGCGCATGCGACGCTCCGCAGAATCTGTAGTGCTTTGTCCTCCACCCGAGGATCTGTTCCTCGAATGTATTCGTCGTGCCGTGGTTGAAAATGTAGAGTACGTGCCTCCGTATGGGTCGGGAGGATTCATGTACATTCGTCCAGTTCTGTTCGGTGCGTCGACGGCCCTGTGGGGTCTACCCAATGAAAGTATTTTGGCTGTTTTCGTGAGCCCGACGGTACCGCAAGTCAAAAGGGGCGGCGTATCTGCCCTTGTGTGCGAAGAGTTCGATCGCAGCGCTCCAAAAGGCATGGGTAGCTTCAAAGTTGGGGGAAACTACGCGCCTGTATGTCACTGTTCACCTGTGCATCTTGATTATTGAGTTTATTAGCTGACTTGTGATCGATAGGTATGGAGATATGTTGGAAAAGCAGCCGCAATGGGGTATGATGCGGTGTTACATCTTGATAGCGCAACACATTCTTTTGTAGAAGAATTCTCAACAAGTGCCTTCCTTGGCTACAGATTATCAGAAGATCATAGACATGTCCTTGTCGTTCCAACATCCGACACCGCAATCGACAGTACGATGTCAAACACTTTGACCCAAATCGCTGAACACGAAGGCTGGATTATTGAAAAAGCTAAGGTGAGACTTAAGTTGTTTATAAATTTGCATTTCTGACTTGAGCTTCCAGCTTCCCTTCGACTCAATCGCCAATTTGGACGAGGTGGTTTCTTGCGGGACTGCTGGCGCTGTATCTCCTATCAAAAGTATTGACAGGCAATCGACAGGACAGCAATTTGCTTGTGCCTCCGACAACGAGGAGTGGCATATAATGAAGCTGGCTAAAGTTTTGCAAGACATACGTGATGGAAACAGTGAAGATACTCACAGCTGGCTTTGGGAGATTACAGGGTTCTACGACAAAGTTTGACGAGTTCAACTCAGCTTTTTGTAGGCTCTAGCAGGAGGCATTTGATTTTGGACATTTGGAACCGAATTGCACTGTAAAATGGCACTTGCCAGATTGGTATTTCGCCATATTCATTTCAGCATTCATAATTCCCATTTGTAATTTGCGCTAACAAGACTCGAAGCGCGGGGTGTTTGTGTAGATCCAACATCTTATCAGAAATTACAATTTCTGGACTTGTTAGGCAGAGAATAATGCAGAAATAGAAATAGATGATCCTGATATAATGTTCGCCGACTGCTGATCTAGGTGCTCTCTCCTTTGCGTCAAAATTTACCCCGCTTCCAGATTTACAGATTTACCCCGCTTCAAAATTACACCATCGAAGCCCCTGCCCCTTTAAAGGGTTTAAGCATCGCACCGTTTCCATATGAGAAACAAACTACCGTTTCACGATCAATTTAAAAGTTATCTAAATAGTGGGTGACGCACTAGACTATTTGTGAAAAGGAATCCATGAAGAAAATTTTATTCCACAACCTTTTTTCTCATCGGAGAAGCATCCCAACTTCGCTAATACGCGCAAGTTCCAGGGCAGTCAACCTGTGAATTAGCGCTGAGCTGACTGACAACCCGCTGTAATTCGCCAATTTTGTAGCGCATTTGGGCTTCTGAGGCTTTGGTCGTCCGGGATTCAATATGCACAAGAATTATTGGAGAAACTCAGAAATCTGATCATAGCTATGACGTTATTTTGGCGCAGCTTATTGCATTGAAGAGTCAGATAACATAAAAGGTGAGTTCTAGTGTTGACTGTTTCATTATAACTTTCTGGAGTAAGCAAACGACGGGTGGTGACACAGCCGCGCCACCACTGTTGATACCCTCAATTTCTAGACCCTTATTGCATGATTATTCCATACCTTTGAATCGACCACGGCTATACGGAAATTTTTCGCGATTCAAAAGTCTCACTGCTAGCTGCTTGTCATGACGGCCAAATGCCCAATTTCAGCAGTGGATAGCTTTGGTCCGGCGACGGATTGCTATGGCCACTTTGATTTTTCTCTTTTGTTTGAAGAGTCTATACTCACTATTGGTCCTGCAATATCTTTCATCATTGTTACTAACCTTATATATTTTAAACCACTTCTGAAATCCAATCGAAAAGTATCGTTGTCGTGGCAGCTCCAAGTTAAACATGTACGTAGCGCGAATGAAACCAGATGAACCTGAACCCTACTAATTCATTTTTCAAAGGCTTTATGGCTACTGCTAATAGTTTCAAATGCCATGCAGCTTGGTGCAACGGCAAGTACTTCTACACCACGAACGAGCCTTTCGATACCGGCATGCGTGATCGCGCTCGCCGCCAATTTTAGTTTTGCAATTTTGTCGCACCTAGCTCATCTGCGCAGCATCACGCCAAGCTCGCCACTTTGTCTTTTCTTGGCTTTGACGGTAGTATTTGATGTTGCTCGTTGTCGAACACTATGGACAGTGGACTCGAGCGAGCAGGTGGCGTCCATGATGACCGCTTCCGCAGGTTTGAAAGGGATTATTCTACTTTTCGAATCGTGGGAGAAGCGCGGCATCCTACGCGATTACTACAAAACACTCCCGGTAGAATCGACAGCTGGGATTTTGAATCAAATGTTCTGCTGGTGGATGAACCCACTACTGTTGTTCGGCTTTCGGAACATGCATTCCCTCGACACACTGTGGGAAGTTGACTTAGGTATTTCGGCAGATGCAAACGAGTCACCTCTGTTTAAACGGTGGAATTCATGTCAGACCTCTCTTATCCCATTTGAAAAGTGACCTTTCGCTGATTTTATATTCAGGCAAATCAAAACAAGCGGCACACTCACTTCTACTGGTCACTCTACTTCACAACAAGAAGGCAATTGGAAAGACTGTCATTCCTCGATTATTTCAGACTGGTTTCACGTTTGCGCAGCCCTTTCTGGTTCGACGAGTGCTAGATTATATCCAGATGCCCGGCGGATCAAATGATACATCGGTTGGAACGGGTCTAGTCCTTGCGTACATGATTGTATATGTTGGCATTGCTCTGGCAACATCTTGTACCCAAAAGTGGGCAATAAGGCTCGTTTCACAAATGAGAGCTGGTCTCGTGGATTTGATATATTGCCGGACGCTTGAGATTAGGTCCCATGCTGTTGACCAGGGGGATGCCATTACATTATTCAATGCCGACGTCGAGAGAATCACAACTGCTTTCAAGTCCTTTCGTAGGCTCTCACGCTCTTCGTTGGAGTTGCTTTACTAATTCGTGCTCTCATAGAGGAATTGTGGGCAAGCCTAATTGAGATTGCCTTGTCGATATGGCTGTTATCAGGCCAGCTGCGTTTAGCAGCATTCGCCCCGGCTTCGGTCATCGTGATTTTCACGGGCGCAGCGATAAGTGTTGCATCCAAAGCTGCAATTACTCAAAAAGCCTGGCTTGATAAGATCCAGTTACGAGTGGCGATGACCGCTTCGCTCCTCCGTGTTATGAACTCTGTGAAGATGACGGGTCTGGCAGAGACGCTAAAGGCTAAAATCAATGGTCTTAGGGAAGACGAAATAGACGCGTCGTATAATTTTAGGAAGATCCTGGTTAAGATCGTGGCTCTCACCTTCTCATCGACCGCGATGGCGCCAGTCGCCAGTTTTGGGATGTACATTCTCCTACAGATGTATCGCGACTATGCAATTCTGGACGTAACGAGAGCCCTTACGACACTAGCTTTGTTGCAACTCCTGCTTGCCCCCGTATCCATTCTGATCGATACACTTGCTGGAGTTATGGGAGCTGTCGGATGCTTCGAACGCATTCGAAATTATCTCAACTCCGACACAAGGGTAGACAATCGCCTACATACAGCTTCGCAATCTCCGTGGACTAACTACTCCGGGCGTCTCATGAGAAACCTTTCATCAAGGCGCCAATCTGCGATGGAACTTGACGAGATGACATCGTTGTACGGGCACCTTGACGAAGTAAGGTCATTGTACGAGACACGTGAGCGCATCTCTGCTTTGAGAGATGTCTATTCTTTCGGTCGTTCTGAGCGCCATCGCACACTTCCATCTCAGCATTCTCGCTCAGCACACGTTCGAGGAGCGTCGGTCAGCTCCAAAGATGTCGAGAAGCCCATTTTGTCAGACTTGAATTTTACAATCTCGCCTGGGCGGCTGACGATGATAATTGGTCCTGTGGGCAGCGGAAAATCTACTTTGTTGCATATGCTACTTGGAGAGACGTCAAATAGTGCTGGATCCGTCCAAGTAGATTTTCAAGACGCGGCTTATTGTTCTCAGCGACCCTGGATCTCAAATACTACCGTGCGGCAGAACATTATTGGCGACAACGACTTTCAGCCCAAGTGGTATTCAACGGTACTAGAAGCTTGTTGTCTAACAAAAGATTTGGAAAATCTACTGAATGGGGATCTCACACCAGCAGGAAGTAGCGGGGGTGGTCTTAGCGGAGGACAGAAAATGCGAATTAGTCTTGCACGCGCCATCTACTCCAGGAAAAAGACCGTACTACTGGACGATATATTCAGTGGTTTGGATGCAACAACCGAGGAAGCCGTGTTTTCGTCTGTATTCTCAACTCGTGGGCTCTTAAAACGACAGAACGTTACCGCCATCCTCGTCACAAATGCTGTTCATCGACTTCCAGCTTCGGATCTGATTATTGTACTCAGCCACAAGGGGGAAATCACAGAACAAGGTTCGTTCCGACAACTTTCGTCAAGACCGGGCTACGTCTCCAATCTGGATCTTCACCAGCGTCAAGACGCGCTTGTAATTGGAAAAGAGACATCTTTGGTTTCGACCGAAACAGAAGAGGCTCTGGCTAAGGCACTCCCTGAAATCAGCGCCAATGATGCATCTGGTGGAGACTGGGCGGTGTATAAATACTATATTGAAAGTTTCGGATGGTTAAGGTGGTGGATATTTATCGGTATCTGTTCGTTCTACGGATTCGGCGTCGTGTTCCCTCAAGCCTGGGCTCGGTGGTGGGCTGATGACAACGTGCGATTCCCTGGTCGACATGCGGGATACTACACAGGGATATATTTGCTGCTGGGAATCCTAACAATTATTTCCCTTATTGGTAGCTGTGGGTATGTATTTGGACTCAAAATTGGCTGATTGAAAGCCCTAGGTTAACTTCCCGCCAGATTCCTCGTTATTAGTATCGCCCCTCGAGTTGCTAGGACAATGCACTCTCGTCTTCTTAATGCTGTAATGAATGCACCTGTATCTTTCTTCGTTCAGACTGATGCTGGCTCCATCACAAATCGGTTCAGTCAAGACTTGGATCTCATGGACATGGAGCTGCCTGTGTCATTGATCCATGCGGTCCTGATGGCATTTGTGCTGATCGCGCAGACTTTGGTCATTGCATCGACAGCAAAATATGCCGCGGCGGCTCTACCCATTTGCATTTTGGCTGCTTTTGTGGCACAGAAATTCTATCTCCGAACCTCGAAGGTGCTACGATTACTCGACATAGAAGCAAAATCCTTGCTGTTTTCCCACTTCCTCGAGACTCTTGGGGGCCTGGTGACGATACGTGCCTTTGGATGGGCCCAGTTGTATCTCAAAACGAACGCACGATACTTCAATATCTCTCAACGCCCATTTTACTTGCTGTTATGTGTCCAAAGGTGGCTAGGTCTCGTATTAGATCTTTTGGTTAGCGGCGTCGCCGTTGTGTTGGCCGCAATCGCTGTTAAAGCCAAAGGGAACATCGATGCTGGACTGATGGGCCTTGCACTTCTCAACATTGTCGGATTCAGCTCCGTCTTGAAACAGCTGATCACCAATTGGACGTTATTAGAAACATCTCTTGGGGCCGTGAACCGGGTCAAAAACTTTACTAGCAGCGTTGCATCTGAACGTTCGGACGAGGCAACGGCGCTGGAATGGAATTGGCCAGCGCACGGAGATATCGAGTTCAACAATGTCATTGCCTCTTATGACGATACATTGGAACCTGTGATCAAAGGTATATCTTTCAAAATCTACCCAGGCCAGCGTATTGGCATCTGCGGGCGTAGTGGCAGCGGCAAGAGTTCCTTGCTAGCAGCACTCTTCCGAATGATTGAGCCTGTCCACGGCTCCATCATCGTTGACGGCATCGACATATCTTCGATCCCTCGGAATGATGTTCGCCTTCGGCTTAACGCACTGCCTCAGGAGCCATTCCTTTTACCTGGCACCATTCGTGATAACATCGATCCCTTGGGCGAAAACCCCGACTCCATCGAACAGGCGCTCCATCTTGTGGGGCTTTCAGATTTAATCTTGGATCTTCCCAACGGCCTAGACTCGCAAATGCCTGCTAACATGCTATCACATGGGCAAAAACAACTTGTGTGCCTCGCACGCGCCATGCTGCGTGATTCTAGCATTCTGGTCCTTGACGAAGCAACATCTTCCGTTGATCTCGAGACGGAAGGATTGATGCAACGAATTATTGACAAGAGGTTTCGTAATCATACTATCATTGCCGTTGCACATCGTCTAAACACAATTCTTGACTATGACTACGTTGGCGTCATGGATAATGGGCATATGGTAGAATGGGGCTCCCCTCGTAAGCTGCTGCAGAAGGATTCGATTTTCCGACGACTTTTATCGGACTCGAAGGGCCTTGGAGAGATGGAGGGTAATGATTCTAGCGTGAATACGGAAAATTGGATTTAAGGCTTAGTAGGCTGAATTTGTTGCTTATATTTTATTTTTTGCGATGCAACGATCATCTTGTCCCCGTACAATCACGTGACTTGTGCGATTGAGTTTGGGCTGGAAATAAGTTCTCGAAGAAAAAAAGTGAGGACAGGAACCAGACATACTAGGTAAGATGAAACTTATTTACTCTTCAAACTGGATTAAGTAAGTAGTGTCCGAGGTCGAGTGTTATAACAGGCACGTGTTCCCAGACTATTATCTCGTGGAGCAGACTCGGTCAGGTGACTATGGTCTCCGAGAATATAAAAGTCCAGGAATTCTCACAGCTGCGAAGTATCTTCTTCTGTGACAATTACTGAACGGCCGATATTGAGTCAGCATTTGTCAATAAGTAAAATAATCTTAGGGGCCCCAGCTCGGCTGACAAATCAAATAGTACCGCGTACGCGTACGGTCGCGGTAGAATTCCTTCCACCTCTTTTAAACATATTCATCGAGCTACATTTTTCAAATAATCTTACAGTACCACAATCCAACGCTCATAAAACCCCCTAAATCAGCACTCGCAATATCTACGACAAACTCCTCCAATCTCGTCGAACGTCTGGTGCTCTCGCAGACCCACCGAGCACCCCTCCAGCCAGGAAACGGACGACAAATTCGACCTACCATATGAATTTACTCGCGTGGCCAGTCAAACTTATATCAAAATATCTCGGCTTCTCCGGTTTTGCCCCCATCACCAACAGATTGTAAAAGCATTGCCACCATGTCGGTACGCCCAAGCATGATAGCTCGTTGTATCGGCGTATACCCCGCAGAATCCTGTACGTCCAAGGTGACTCGCTTTTGCAACAACAACTTCAAAACCTCGACTGATCCGCTTGCGACGGCAAGGTGGGGTAGCGAAGAACTACTATCCGGCGGCCACGACGAGTCTGTTTCTGGGTTTTGAATATCCGCACTGAATGCTTTCCCTATCAACTGGAGATCGTCTGGAAGCGGATATTCTCCTGTAAGCTGCTGAAGAGATGCTTGAAACGGGCTGGGCGCTGTGAATGGCATGGGAAACATTTCACCCAGCGTGCCCAACATCATCTCATTGATGGCGTCCGAGGGCGTAGCGGAATCCACCGATGGGGTTTGCAAATTCATATCTACGTCGAAATCTGCGGCAAATAAATATGGGATTGGTTCTGGTTCTGGAGGCGCAACAAATCGGCTGCTATTGCTGCTACTCTGTTGCCTATCACTAGAGGAAGAAGATGATTGCAGCGCCTGAGGTGCTTGCACATGACTATGCATCGACATCGAGTTGTTACCAAGGTTGGACCCTTCGAAATCTATGTCGTCGAAACTGAACGTAAGCTCTGGTTCTAAATCGACATTGTCTATATCGACAGGGAAGTTTTGGAACATGACGTTGGGGTCTTCCAAAGAGCTGGATGTTTTTGGTTCTGAAAATTACGTCAAACGTCTAGCTTGTCAAGCAGCTGGGATCATACCTTCAGACCACCCATTAACTTTTGATCTTCTTTTTGGTTCGCGAGTTTTTCCTGGGGCATGCGCGTTATAGCTTTTAGTGGAACTATCGCAGCTGTTCACGGACGCATCTGAGTCGCTTGAACTCCTCCTCCGGCGCTCAGCACCTTCGATTTTTCGAAGTTTGTGTTTCAAATTTTCAACCTCGTGGCTCTTTTGGCGAAGATTACGTCCTGCACAAGAGTAAAGTTAGCAGATGTACGCTGGCGAGACAAGAGCAGACTTACGGTACGCTCTCTGAGCCAAACGGTTCTGGATTTTTCTTCGCTCAGCACCGTCGTCAAGGTTCCGCCAGTCCTCATCGGGCCCCATGAGCTTAATGTAGTCTTTGTTCGGTGGACGACCGGTCTTCTTGGGGCTCGTAGACATTGAGTCTTCAACGGACAAGCACACGTTCTTACTCATGACTCTGTGTACTGGGCTGATGATGCGGCGTTCAACAAGACGGGTGTTCTTCGAGATCGATGCCGAGAGCTATGTGATCATGAGGAAGTGCTGTTCAATTGCCATCTCCGGAGAAACACACACACATATATATATATATCTCTCTCTCTCTCTCTATATATATATTGGTCGACACGGGGAATGTCGTTGAGAGCCAAAGCTCTTCCTGATACTACTCAAAGGATCGGTGTGGTAGCTAACAGTCAGCCAAACATCCTACAGGGCGGGCTGTTGATCTCACCATTGTGAAACACCCGTGCCGCACAACAGCTTTTACGCCGTCCTACTGTAGGCAATGACTGCGATTTCGATGTCCAGAATATACTTCCGTAAGCCTCTGAAAAGTCCTTTGCATTGGTCACTCATTGTACTGCATCTGATTCGACCCCTTTCACGATCGATATGGAGCTAATTGCTAATTAGAGGAGCAACAGGTTGTTCTATTTTCATATAATAGTTTTTGTGATGGTAGCGGCTGAGAAGGTGACTGCTTTAGGCTTAGTCCAACATACGAGCTCACAAGACTATGAATTCGGTTAGCGTCTATTCTTCGAGTCCGCCCGCACTAAAGTTCTGATGTAGTAAGACGGCCCAAAATATTCAACATTATACTTCATAGCCAAGCGCGTGAGCCAACCACCTGGCACCCCACCCCAACTTTGAGTGGCAACCCGTCAGGATGTAAGCACACTCCCCAAATCAGAATCATGAGCCCACGTTGCTGACACCTTTGCAGCCTCTAGCATTTCCCATATGATGTCCGCCGAGGGTTTCCTGGTAATATTTTGGCAACTAAAATCTCGACCGTTCTAAATTCAGAAGCCCCCGTGTGAATCCTCCGAATATGACTCTCCCTGTTTCCACGCGCAACCCGCGTGCGGCAAGTCATCTACAAGGGCTGTGCATGACCTAGGGCTTACCAAACGCAGCAGGTTGTTTTACCCCGCAAGAAGCTCGGATCGTGGCAAATATTCGGATCAGGACAAGCTTTTTTAGCTGACAGGGCTGAGGCGAGGCTGATAACATGCTGCTGCGCCAGGCTCGGCGCCAACCAACCAACACAGGTGCATGTAGAGGATTCATTACTACACCACGGTATGCAACAAGAAGCCAGTGCATCGCAAACTGTAACCAGTAGGCCGTGTTGAAGACCTAAATTCTCTCCATATGACCTCATTCAGGATTTGTGTTGGTGCTGTGCGTGCGGCGCAACTCTTTTAGTACTGACTGAAATACTTCATAATTCTTTTATCGGCGATGATGATGGCGTCACTGGCTTAAGGTTTCGCCTGTTCTAATTTCAGATACTCCTTCCCCACTGTTTCACCATGGCCTGCGGCGGCTGCATGCAGAGGTTCCTGCTAATACCCACGTTCATTGGCCGATCGTTTGGCTTTCGAATATCTTTACTCAGATAACTACGTATGGCTAACTCTGCAGAGATGTTTTTACCGTTTGCCCGGTATTTCTTTGTGTTTCACGATATTTTTGGGTCTCAGCATATTTCAGGCAACCTCAGTGGCTTGCTTCAGTTTGAACGTCAAGACCTTATGTATGCCATATACTTCGCAAATTGCCCGAATGCCCTTTTGCTCTGTCCAAACCTCTCAAAAATACCTCACACATCTATTAGACATCCTTTCCCATTTTCGAACCCTTCGATACTACCTCACATACAGATCTACTAGGTATTCTTCCCACTATTCTATCCACCAAAGAATAAAGCATCTACAATATGGATTCCAATGCTTACCAATCCCCTCGTAATTGGCCGGTGGGCACAATTTATGGCTTTTGCCGCGACCGTAGCCTCGATATTACGATACCTATCAACGCCGCGTGGGCCATTGCACTTTGGGAATACACCGATGAAGAAATTCTCGCATTCCTAACTCAAAATCTCGTCTTCGATTCTCAGACGTGGTATCGTTGCGATGCAGTCGTCAACACAAATTCTACTTTTTCCTCCGTCCTTACGGGTGTGAAAGAAAGTACAAGACAGGTAAGCATACCCCCTATCACTAACTCTACTTTCCCACAAAGTAACCCTCTCGTGAACACAATGACCGTGTTCAGAGCCGTGGCTCACATTACACTTTTCCCCTGAATGAACACCATGCAATAATTCTGGAATGCTATCTTTCAGAAACAACACTTGAATGTGCTGTGCGCTTTGCCCCCAGCTTGATTGATCAGAGGCAAGCTGGGAGGTTAGCCTCTGCTTTTGATCATGTTATGGATCTACTCTTATCAGAAACCGAGATGACACTATCCTCCGTGGATCTCGTCAGCGACCACGACAAAGCCGAGGTATGTGGTCCTCGCTCCAGCATTGCGATTTGCCCGTAGCCAAAAAGTGGTCTTGCTAACCATGGGTCATTGAGTAGCTATGGACTTGGAATAGCACTCAAATACCAGAGACCGTCAATAGCTGCGTGCATACACTTTATGAACGCCGAGTTGCTCAGCAGCCTGATGAACTGGCAGTTGATGCTTGGGACGGGAGCTTCACATACAAGGAACTAGATCGGATTTCCACTTTAGTTGCACACCATCTGGTAGCGCAAGGTGTTGTGCCTGAATCGTCAGTTCCCCTTTGCTTCGATAAATCGCGTTGGGCTGTTGCTGCCATGATGGGTGTTTTAAAGGCAGGTGGAGCAATGGCCTTTATTGACCCAGCAAACCCTGCGAGCCGACGAACAGAAATCATCAGCCAGCTTAGAAATGATTACGTCCTCACCGACGCAAGCAATGCTGCTTCGTGGGAAAGTATTGGCATACGGCCAATAATCATCGATAACAACCTGATCGATTGTCTCCCTGAGCTTGGCGCATCCCCTCGTACAGGGGTGACTTCTGAAACCCTCCTTTATATTATCTTTACTTCTGGAACTACTTCGAAGCCCAAGGGATGTGAAATTACCCACAAAGCTTTCCTCTCAGCGGCGGTGCAGCACGCCGTCAAATCAAATCTCGATTCACGAAGTCGCGTAATGCAGCTTGCGTCTTATAGCTTTGATGTCAGCGTTCTCGAGATCCTAACCTCTCTCATCTCTGGAGCTTGCGTTTGCACACCAGACAGTGCTGCCATGACACAAGGACTGGCAAATATCATCGACAGCTACCAGATTACCTGGGCGTTCCTTACGCCTTCTCTTGTGAAACTCATCGAGCCGGACCAAGTTCCTAGTCTTCAGACGCTAGCTTTAGGAGGGGAGAAACTCAGTCGAGGTGATATTGAAAAATGGGCTGGACATCTCCAGCTGATAAATGGTGCGCTTGATACACCTAGCACATGGAATGACCAATGGTACTAACTCTTTCGCAGGCTACGGTCCATCAGAATGTTCCGTCGCCGCGTTTGGCGATCCGCACCTAACGCCGGAGAGCGACCCGGCCAACATTGGACGTAGCGTCGGTGGGCTCGCGTGGATTGTACAGACTGGCAATCATCATAAACTCGTCCCAATAGGTGCTGTGGGCGAGCTCTTGATATCGGGGCCAATCCTGGCCCGCGGTTATCTGAGTAACCAGGAAATGACAGCAAAAGCCTTCATTGAAAACCCACTTTGGACCGAGAGTTTCCCGAAAGGTGCGGCATATGCCAAGCATTTCTATAAGACTGGCGACCTTGCCAAGTTCAATTCTGACGGTACGATCCAATTCATCGGCCGCAAGGATACCCAGGTACGTAAATATGACATGCAAAAGTGCAGCTCAGAGTTGTGATATTCCGACGACTTGATAGTCCGAGACTTGCAGTCGATACGCTGGGGCATTAATTACCTGCAATATTAGCTCAGGCTTTCACAACGTGGCTGTCAGATATTGAAGAACTTGGCTAATTCAGCACAATAGGTCAAAGTTCGGGGCATGAGAATTGAGCTAGGAGAGATCGAGCACAGCGTTTCTCAGCACCAATACGTGAAGCACGTTGTCGTGAGCTTCCCCAAGGACGGAGTATGTAAGGATAAATTGGTAGCAGTACTGTCTCTGCGCGAACTTTCCGATGAGAGTCCAGCCAGCCTCAACTCCATTCAAGTTGTGACAGACATGAATGCTATCGCTCAGCGAGATGCCGTTCGAAACAGTCTCAGTCAACTACTTCCCGAATACATGGTTCCCACTGTGTGGGTTATCCTTAAGCATTTACCCCTTCTCGCTTCCTCCAAACTGAATCGAAAACGCATTCAAGAATGGCTGCTGGACCTGAGCCATGATATTTACCACGATCTGATCGGAATATCCAGTACGCAAGAAACGCAAAGTCGAACTCTCTCCACCCAGAACAAGCTTCGCAACATCATTGGCCGTGTGTTAAACATGCCTCCTGATCTTATACCGCCTGCCAAGTCTTTTCTTGGGCTCGGCGGAGACAGCATCACGGCTATGCAAGTTATGGCGCAGTGTCGAAATAATGGTATTACCGTCACGGCGAAAGATATCTTACGATGCAAAAGCATTGAAGAGCTTGTATCACGTGCTCGTCAAGTCGTGGAGTCCGCGGTCACAAAAGAGGAGACATTCGACAATTCATTTCAGCTATCTCCTATACAACGCATGTATGCAAACAAGTTACGTCCTGAACATGAAGAACTCCCCGAAGTTCATTTCAACCAAAGCTTCTATATTCGTCTCGGCGAATTTGTTCCTCGGACAGACATCAAAGGCGGTATAGATGCCATTGTTTCTAGGCATTCAATGCTTCGAGCCCGCTTTACATCGGACGTAGTCTCGGGAAGCTGGAGTCAGAGTGTTCTTTCTGGAGTAGAAGGCTCCTACCGCTTCAAGTACCATTGCCTACGGTCCCTTGAAGATGCTGGCTCTATCGCCACAATAGCTCAGCGAACGCTAGGCTTAGCTGGTCCCATCTTCTCCGTTGATGTCTTTGAGCTCGAAAAGGTACAATACCTATTCATGGTAGCTCATCATGCCGTCATAGACTGGGTCTCATGGAGAATCATTCTTCGTGATTTGGAGACCTTCATTAGCACAGGCGCCCTCAGCCATGAAGCTCCCTTACCATTCCAGAACTGGATCAATCTTCAAGCAGAGAACTCTGCTAGAAATGGGGATCCGAACCACGTACTGCCCTTCGAGGTTCCGGCACCTGATTTCGAATTCTGGGATATGGAAGGAAAATCAAATACTTGGGCCGATACAACGTCAATTACTTTCAATCTGAGCCAAACCTTGACTTCTCAGCTGCTTGGTGGAGAGCCACACAGAGCAATGCGCACAGAAATCTTGGACTTTCTGCTTGCGAGTCTATTCTATTCTTTTGGCCAAGTTTTTATCGATCGTCCATTGCCCGCGATATTCCGCGAAGGACACGGACGAGAGCCTTGGGATTCATCCTTGGACCTATCTGATACTGTTGGCTGGTTCACCACAATGTATCCCTTCGCCATTAATCCAAATTCCACTGACGATATGGTCGATTGTCTGAAGAGAGTGAAGGATACTCGCCATAGTGTGCCTGACAATGGCAGACCATATTTTGCTTCCCGGTTTGAAAATGAAAAGGCAGCCCATAAATTTCAAGATCATGATATGATCGAGATCGCTTTTGATTATCTCGGCCAGTTTCAGTCTCTGGACCGCCCAGATGCCATTGTGCGCCAGGAAACTCGTCCTTCATTTCTTCAACAGTCGGATGACGTGGGAAGGAATCTAGACCGCTTGTCTCTGATTGAGATTACGGCTGAGGTACTGGAGGGCCGTATGCAATACACCTTTGTGTACAACCGAAACATGAAACATCAACACCGAATTCAAGAATGGGCGACAGCTGCAGAGCATGT
Organism: Lachnellula suecica; assembly: GCA_007825345.1. Classification (NCBI taxonomy): domain Eukaryota; kingdom Fungi; phylum Ascomycota; class Leotiomycetes; order Helotiales; family Lachnaceae; genus Lachnellula; species Lachnellula suecica. The sequence continues at coordinate 33,988 of QGMK01000042.1, read as the reverse complement.
TCTGAGTGAAATGGTGGCACACATGCTGACGGCTCCCCTTGACTTTACTCTGGCCGATTTCCCCCTTTTATCCTTGAGCTATGGAGGGCTGGATAAACTTTTGAGGGAGACACTCCCATCCACGAGCTTTGACGGCTTAGAAAACATCGAGGAAGTCTATTCCTGCTCTCCCATGCAAAATGGGCTTCTATTCAGCCAAAACCTTTCCAAGGACGCGGTATATGAGTATCGCCATCGAATAGAAGTTACTTCTAACAATATAAATAATCCGATTGATGCTGAGCATTTTGCGAATTCTTGGGTGCGGGTGGTACAACGACACTCCTCTCTTCGAACTATTTTCGTCGAGAGCTCCAGCCAAGATGGCCTTTTCGACCAAGTCGAACTCAAATCCATCACACCCGATATCACGATGACGACCACGAGAGAGGAAGACCTAAATGAAATGTTTGACAGCCAGCAACCAATTTCATATCGCGATCCAAAGCCACCCCATCGTTTGACTATTGCACGGGTAGCGCCAAATAAGTTGATCTGCCAGCTGGAGATTAACCACGCCATAGTGGACGGCAATTCCATTGCTAATATTGTACACGATCTTTGCCAAGCTTATGAGGGCTCACTTGCGGCTCAGCCTGCTTTTCGCTTCCGCGACTACATTGAATATATTCATCAGAGTGATACTTCGGTATCCGAGAAATTTTGGAAGCAATATTTACAGGACCAAGCCCCCTGCATGTTTCCTGACCTCGCTCGATTCGAACGCCCAAGGGTTGAAAGGTCAGTTGGGAACTTGGCCGTCGATATCGACATCTCGCCGGAGACCTTGAAGACTTTTTGCGAAAAGCTCAATATCACACCTCTAAGTCTCTTCCAGGTGGCTTGGGGTATAGTCCTGAAGTCATACACAGAGTCCACGAGGGTCTGCTTTGGATATCTCTCCGCAGGTCGAGATGTAGCTTTACCCGGAGTCGATGGGGGTGTTGGCCCCTTTCTGGCAATGTTAGTATGCTCTCTTGACTTGTCGGGCGGCAAGCTTTCGGAAAAGCTACAAGGCGCCGCCGATGACTTAATGAAGTGCTTGCCTAATCAGTACTGTGGCCTTGCAAGCATTCAACACTACCTGGGAATGGGTAATACTCCCTTGTTCAATACTATCTTGTCCTTCCACCGCGACGACCACATTTCTGAGATGAAGAGCTCCGAAATCGGGGTGAAAAGTCTTGACTGTGAAGATCCAACTGAGTATGCCTTGGGCGCTGATATTGGACTCTTCCAAGATACCCTAGAAGTTTCGATGCAATTTTGGTCGGATCACATCACCAAAGAACAGGCTTCCAACGTAGGCAGTACTTTGAACAAAGTACTGTCAATTATTATTGGAGAACCAAATTCCGAGCTCGCAACTCTCGAGCTTGCTAGTCAATCTCACATCGATAAGATGATAAAATTCAACGGGGACAACCGGCCTCTTCCCACTTCAAACCGACTGCTATTTGCCGGTGTAGAGGAAAATGCCCGCAAGCAGCCGGAAGCCGAAGCAATCTGTTCATGGGACGGTACCTGGACTTACAAAGACCTTGATGACGTTACCAATCGCCTTGGGCATTACCTTCACTCTGTTGGTGTTGGGCCGGAGAAAATCGTTCCATATGTGTTCAACAAATCGGCTTGGGCGACAATAACTATGATCTCGATTTTGAAAGCTGGGGGAGCAGTTGTGGGCCTTGACCCAACTCACCCGCGTCATCAGCTTCAGAAACTCGTGGCAGAAGTCAACGCAGCAGTCGTATGTGCATCCATTGAAACAATGGACGCCATCAAGGGTATTACTGGTGTAAAGAAATTGGTTGTTGTAGGTCCCGAATTCGTTTCTGGTTTGCCCCAGAAGGTCGGCCAGCCTTGTCCAGAAGTAAGGCCTTACAATCTCGCTTGCGTTGTATTTTCATCTGGGACGACTTCAAAGCCAAAAACCATTGCCTTGGAACATTTAGCTATGTCCACCATGACCGACCTGCTTGGACCTCCTTTCAAGATCGATCGTGACTCCAGGGTGTTCCAATTTTCGGCTTATACTTACGATACATCGAACCATGACATATTCGTTACATTGCAACGAGGAGGTTGTGTGTGTATCCCATCAGAAGACGAACGAAAGAACAACCCCGCAAGTGCGATGCGACGGATGAATGTCAGTTCCGCAGCTTTGACTCCAACTGTTGCTAGGTTGTTGAAACCAAGTGATGTTCCTAGTTTGAAGACCATGAGCTCTGGTGGAGAACCAATGGATCGAGGACTCCTAGAGACTTGGGTCGGGGCGGTAGACTTCTTCAACGGTAGCCAAAATTCCAACTCAACAATAGTATGTAAATACTGACTGATTATCTTGTAGGGTATGGCCCTGCAGAAACTGCAGTTACGACGTCTGTCAGCGCGCCACTTGCCGTCGACTCATCTCCATCTAATATTGGCTTTTCATACGGTGCACGGGCTTGGATTGTGGATATAGAGAACTTCAATTTACTTGTTCCTTTGGGGGTAGCTGGTGAGCTTCTGTTGGAAGGACCACAGCTTGCAAGAAGCTACCTCAATAATTCCGAATTAACAGCAAGGAGTTTCATCCACAACCCTCCATGGGCCCAAAGTATGACTCCCGGCTTAGAAAGGCGGTTCTATCGTACTGGTGACATATGTCGCTTTAATACTGATGGCACCTTGAGTATTATGGGTGAGTTCTGAACTCTCCCGACTTTTCCTGCATTTCACTAACCACTGGACAGGGCGCCGAGATACCATGATCAAAATGCACGGCCAAAGAGTTGAGCTTGATGGCATCAAGCATCAGATTCAGTCTCACCTGGGCAAGAAGGCTGGGGTATTGGTTGATGCCCTGTCGCTTCAAAACACCTCAAAGGTCTTGACTTTAATTGCATTCTTATGCTACGAGAACTTGGCGCTTGAAAGTATTGATACTAAGCACGGTGTGGCCATTGCTGCTGACGATGCAATGCTACTTGAGCATATCGCTTTGCAAAACGTTTTGAAAGCTCGGTTGCCCGGATTTATGGTCCCATCTATGTTCATACCTATTGCCGAAATTCCTCGCACACGAAACGGAAAATTTGACCGAAAACGGCTGCACGAAGAAGTCTTGAGTTTATCCGAAGGCCAAATAACGCAATACTCGCTGCAGAATGTAGGAAAAAGGTTGCCTGCTACTCCTTCTGAAATAAATCTTCAGGCATTGTGGAGTGAAGTTCTAGTCAGACCGACGAAATCCTTTTCGCTAGATGACGATTTTTTCCGTGCTGGAGGTGATTCATTGGGAGCGATGAAACTTGTCGCAGCGGCTCGAGCGCGAAATTTGGCCATCACTGTTTCCGATATATTCAAACATCCCCAGCTATCGGATATGGCTTTGAGTCTGCGTTCGGAAACCATACAACCCCCCCCGTCGACTTCAAAAGCCTTTGATCTGATCCCCAACGTCGACGCTGGGATTCTGGAGGAGGTGAAAGCGGAGGCTGCTGAACAATGTGGCGTACCGAGTCAGGATATTGTCGATTTATATCCTTGCACTGCTCTACAAGAAGGCCTCATGGCTCTTTCAAATCGTCTAGGCCATGGTGCCTACAAGGCACAAAAGGTCTTCCGCATCTCCAGTAACAATTTCGATATTGCTAGCTTCAAGGCCGCTTGGGCCAGTGTCGCCACCTCGGAGCCCATTCTTCGCACACGAATTATCAACACTAAGGCGGCAGGGACGCTTCAAGTTGTACTAAATGCGTTGCTCGAGTGGTATGAAGTGCAAGAAGACCTTCATAGCTATCTGAGGCAAGATCTGGAAAGTCCAGTTGGTTATGGCGGCGCGCTCCTTCGATTCGCTCTGGTCAACGACGCGGACACATGCTACTTTGTGTGGTCCGCTCATCATGCAGTCTATGATGGAGTGAGCGCGAATATAACTCTGAATCAAGTCCGCCAAATCTTGACTGGTGTTGAGATACAACCCACGCCAGTCCCTTTCAAAGAATTCATCAGGCACCTCTCGCACATTGACTCGGCTGTTCAAGACGAGTTTTGGAAATCCCAGTATCCAGAATCCAACGCCCCGCCTCTTAGCTTCCCATCCACACCGGTGGGTTACCAACCAAACTCTCACGATACTTTGAAGCACACTTTTTCGAATAGAGTGAGATGTACTGATGGACTTAACATTACGACGCCCAGTATCCTCCGTGCAGCGTGGGCGATTGTTGTCTCGAAGTACATTGGGCACAAAGACGTTATTTTCGCGGGGACGCTGTCCGGCCGCACCTCAGACGTGACCGGAATCTCCAGTATCAATGGTCCTACCATTACCACTGTTCCTATTAGGATTGACCTCGACTTGCCAAATGAAGCGACTGTTCACCAATATCTGACAAAGATCCAGGACCAGGCAACGAATATGCTGCCCTTTGAGCAAACGGGATTACAACATATCGGAAGAAAGAGCATTTCTGCACGTGCTGCGGTGGACAACATTGCAAATCTGCTTGTTATTCAACCTCAGTCCAAGGCCGACCGAACTTTCCAGGGCTTAGAAAGTGTTCCCATGAGCCAGCAAGAGTTTGATACTTATCCGCTCATTCTATTGTGCTCCATTGGCGAGGAAGATACCACAACCTTGGAGGTCCATTTTGATGGGTCCATCATTTCCAAAAGGCAGATGCAGCGAATGTTGCGCCATTTTGACTTTACACTTCGCCAACTTTGCAATAAGCCACATAGTCGGTTGTGTGATGTGGACGTTATCAATCCCGATGATGAAAATGAAATATTGCGATGGAATGGGGACCTCCCAGAGACGGCGAAAGCTTGTATCCACCACGCTGTCGGAGCCCGTACCAACGAGAGACCAGGTGCTTCTGCCGTATGTGCCTGGGACGGCAACTTCACATACTCGGAACTCAATAGCATTAGTGATCGGCTTGCAGCTCATCTTCAAGCCATTGGTGTCGGCCCAGAAGCTAAGGTTGGACTTTGTTTAGAAAAGTCAAAGTGGAATATTGTCGCCATGCTCTCCGTGTTGAAAGCAAGCGGCGCCTATATGCACATGAATCCTTCAAATCCTAAAAAGTTGACGAAGGGCCTGTTGGACGATTTGGGAGCTACCACTATCATTTGCTCATCCTCGCAAGCTCCCATTCTTATGGGAGTAGTTCCCAACATCCTTGTTCTGGATTGGGACTCCATCAATCGTCTACCCCCACCCCAGCCGGTAAGATCTCACTCGAGTCCTGACAACGCCGCTTTCATTGTCCATACTTCAGGGTCAACTGGAAAGCCGAAAGCCGTCGTAGTAGATCATCAAGGCTTCTGCTCTATGGCTCAATACCAGGCACCACGATTGGGAATTGGTAGGACGACACGGACGCTCCAGTTTGCAGCCCATTGGTTCGACATAAGCAATGGAGATGTTTTCCTCACTCTCATGAGAGGTGGCTGCGTATGTATTCCTTCGGAAGAAGAGAGACTCAACTACTTAAGCGGTGCCATCAATAAGTACCAAGTAAACTGGGCTACAATGGTACCGACTGCAGCGGCAATTCTACAACCTGCTGACGTGCCTACCCTTAAGCACCTTTCACTCGGAGGGGAGCCAATACCGGCAGATCTACATCTTCGTTGGAGCAGACAGGTCATTCTTATGAATTCCTATGGTCCTGCCGAGTGTAGTGTCTTGACGACAATGGGAAGTCTCGCTCCAAACGTAGCGCCCCAAAATATTGGTGTTGGCTTGGGCTGCCGGACATGGATCACGGATAAAGACGATCACAACAAGCTAGTGTCTATTGGGTGTATTGGGGAGCTCTGCGTGGAAGGTCCAATTGTGACAAAAGGCTATCTCAATAACGATTCTATAACAGCAAGCTCCTACATCACCAACCCCGAGTTTGCAAAACGCCTAAGCCCGCCAAATATTCGCATTTACAAGACTGGCGACCTCGTACGTTATGAGTCAGATGGAACGTTGTTCATATTTGGACGGAAAGATAATCAAATCAAGATACATGGCCGAAGAATCGAGTGTGGCGAAGTAGAGCACCAGATCGTGGCTAGCGGCTTCCCCGCTGCTTCTATCGTGGTTGATAGGGTTCCCGAAGGCGGAGACGAGACGAAGCCCATGCTGACTGCCTTTGTCAATCTTGGGTCCAACGATGATAAGACTCATCAAAAAGACGAACTAGCTGTCGAACTTTCACCTGACGACAAAGGGCGACTTTTGGATCTGCGTCATACTCTGTGTGGCATTCTGCCGCCTCATATGATCCCTACACATTTTGTTACGCTCCAACATATGCCACTGACGCAGACTGGCAAGAAAGATCGCAAGAGGCTTCGGACCCTTGGCATGGAGTTAAACCACATCCAGCTCGAGGAATACCGCCTTTACGAAAGTGTCCATGGGGATACTAGCAGCCCAACACATTACACTGTCCAGGAAGCTCAACTTAGGGCTCTCTGGGGAGAAGTACTGGGTCTCGATCAAAATTCGATTTACGCCTCTGACAACTTCCTCCAAAAGAATGGAGATTCTGTACGCGCTATCGCTTTGACATCGGCTGCTCGCCGGACTGGCAAAATATTAAGTGTTAGTGACATTTTTCGCTATCCGCGCCTGCGAGACATGGCCCAATACCTCATAGACGAGCCCGCAGCCTCTGACCGAGATATATCCCCATTATACCTTGTCTCTCAACCACTTATGATGAAGGAGCATGCTGCCAAGGAGTGCAATGTCCAAACGGAAATGATCGAAGATGTCTATCCTTGCACACCTCTCCAGGAGGGTCTAATGTCAGTGTCAAGTCGTACCCCCAATGCTTATGTTGCAACCCGAGTGTTCGATATTCCTCAGTCAATCGATTTGGATTCTTTCAAGCAGGCATGGGAATCATCGGTAAAAATTCTTCCAATCTTAAGGACACGAATAGCTCTAGGCCCCCAAACGGAAGCTCTTCAGGTGGTTTTGAAAGAACAAATCACTTGGGGCGAGATCAACGGGTCCGTAAAGACTTACTTGACGCAAAGCGGTCTACCTCGGATCGACTATGGTCAGCCTCTCTCCTCATATGCAATTTCAGTTCGATCCCGCAAGTTCGTATGGCAATTACATCACGCATTATATGATGGATCTAGCCTAGCCAAGCTTCTTTCCATGGTGGAGACGCTATATCACGAGAAAGCTGTACCGACCCTCCCAAAGTTCAATACATTCATTCACTACCTCAACCAAGTGGATTCGAAGGAGTCGGATAGTTTCTGGCGGGCGAGACTTACTTGTGATGGTACGCCGGCCAGCTTTCCGCGACTCCCTTCTTCAGACTATCATGCTCAGCCCAACTCGGAGTTCCTGTGTTCTTTCACAATACCGCACCATAAAGCAGCTGGGACTCTGAAAACAACAATTTTACGGGCGGCGTGGAGCCTAGTCGTAAGTGCTCGTATCTCAATATGTTTTTCGTACTAACATCCATAAAACAGACTGCAAGGTATATGGAAAGCAGCAATATCGTCTACGGGGAGGTTCTGGCTGGCCGTAACGTTCCCGTTGCCGGCATTGAGGACATGATAGGGCCCTGCTTTACTACAGTTCCAATTCGGATCGGTATCGCCCATGAACAATCCGTTGATGAATTTTTAAGCCGGATTCAAAGTGATTCCGCGGCCTTGATTCCGTTTCAACACCGCGGTTTGCAATCTCTGAGACACTTGGGGCCCGAGGTTCACGATTCTTTGGGCTTCAACAACCTTTTCGAAGTCCACGATAGTGCTTCTAGACAGTCAAACCATTTCCTCGTCGAAGTCCAAGATAAACAACAGTTGAAAGGCTTCTTTGATTCTTACGCCGTTGTCATGGAGTGTATCCTCGAAGAACGCCAAACTGTTCAGATCGAAGCCCGGTATGACTCAAATGTAATTGACCAATGGCATATGGAAAAGCTCTGCGGTCACTTTAGACATGTTGTCGATCAACTTTGCACAATTGACCACGAGAAGTCGCTGTGCGACATCGAGCTTATAAGCCCTGAAGATATGGCTGCGATACAGCACTGGAATAAGAGACATGATATGCAATGTATCGAGTCTACTATTCAGGAGGTCTTCGCCGAGCAAGTTCGTATTCGTCCTCAGGCTTTATCTATTTCGGGCTGGGATGGCGAGATGAGTTACGAAGAGCTCGACACTCTCTCTACTCAAGTTGCCCAGACTCTCTCGTCACGGGGCGTGAAGCGAGAGGACATTATTCCGATGTGCTTCGAAAAGTCAAAATGGGCTGTTGTGGCAATGCTAGGGATTATCAAGGCCGGCGGCGCCGTTGCCCAGCTTGGTGTTTCCCATCCCCGTGGCCGAAAACAAGAGATTCTGCAAGATACAGGTGCTGCATTCGTTCTCGTATCCAAGCAGCAGGAGGGAATGTTTGATGGTCTGATCGATGTTCTAGTGGTTGATGAAATGGCATTGCGAGAGCAGCTGGCCCCTGAAGAGTCGCCTTTGCCCCAAGTCCAGCCATCGGACGCGGCGTACGTGCTCTTTACTTCCGGCTCTACGGGGCGCTCTAAAGGAATTGTTGTTGAGCATCTCAATATCGTAAGTAACTCCGGGCCTTTATTGTCTCGCCGCGATATTTCATCCTGTTTCATTTCATGCACTCCAACTTACTCCTCCCACTCCCGAAACCTTCCCAGATAGGAGAATGCTGACTCCCCGGTGCTGCAGTGTACAAGTTCCGATAGTCATGGCAAACATTTGGGTATCAATGCCGGGACGAGAGTATTTCAATTTGCAGCCTACACCTTCGACATCAGCTGTGCCGATGTTTTCACCAGTCTTCAGCGCGGTGCAACCATTTGCATTCCTTCTGAGGAGGAGCGTATCAACGATCTAGCTGGTGCTATTACAAAGTACAACGCTGATTGGTTATTCTTAACGCCCACTGTTGCGCAGCTGGTCTCGCCGACCTCAGTTCCCACACTTCGCACTCTCGTTCTTGGAGGCGAGGCGCCAACTGAGCACAACATAAAAACATGGTCCGACCACCTTCGGCTGATGCTCATCTGGGGCCCAGCCGAAACCACCATTTACGCTACTGGTACATCTCCGACCACTACGGAGACTTCGCCAACGCTGCTCGGTAGTCCCATGGGATGCCGACTCTGGCTGTGTGAGCCTGATGACCACAACAGACTGGCCCCTGCTGGCTGCGTGGGCGAGATCATAGTGGAGGGTGGTTTAGTCTCCAGAGGCTACCTTGGAAACAAGAAACAAACTGCTGCTTCTTATTTTCAAGATCCTGCTTGGGCACACAAGACTGGCGACAAAAAGTCTCATCGCATGTACAAGACAGGCGATCTCGCCCGTTGGGGTGCCGATGGTATTTTGCGATATGTTGGCAGAAAGGATAACCAGGTTAAGCTTTACGGCCAACGCATCGAGCTGGAAGATGTCGAGCGTCGAATCTCGCGTCATTCATGCGTGCACCATACAGTGGCCCAAATCCCTCGTATAGGGCCACTCAAGGATAAGCTAATCGCTGTTATGGACTGTCGCACGACTTCATCGTCACATGGGCCCGAAACCAATGCCCCTTCTAGCGGAGTAGGGGCTCTGACTCCGCTGAGTGGCTTGCCGTTAGCGGACTTGAAAAATGACAATTCAGATATTCGTTCAGATCTAGAGGAGTCTCTCCCAAATTACGAATGTCCTTCTGTTTGGATCAACGTCGAGATGATTCCATTGAATGTCAATGGAAAAATTGATAGGAAAGCGGTCAAAGAATGGTTGGAAGAGATGGACGAGGATCTTGCTGATACATTGGTCGGGAGAAGCTCGGATGAAGGAGCTGCAATTCCATCGACACGGGAAGAGCAAACATTGGAAACTTTAGTTGGTCGCGTACTGAATATCCAGAAGCCCAACATGAAGCGATCTTTCTTGAATTTGGGAGGCGACTCGATCTCAGCTATGCAGCTCCGAGCACAGGCACGGATTGAGGGTATCGATTTGACGGTACAAGACATTGTCAAATCCAAGAGCTTATTGGCTTTGGCGACAACGCCCAAATCGTCTGTCGCCACTCGGACGAAACACGAAAGGGCGGAGGCAAATGGTTTGTTTGACTTGTCACCCATTCAGAAGTTGTTTTTTGACACGGCGGTATCGAGCACGCATCTCAATCAAAGCTTGTTGCTTAAAATAAACTCGACAGTATCCTCGGATGATCTTGAGACTGCCATCACAGCGCTGGTATCCCGCCACTCCATGCTAAGAGCGAGATTTCAGCTGGTGGATAGTGCATGGCGCCAGTGTATTTCGGACGAAGTCCGAAATTCATTCATTCTTCGCACGGAAGAGATTCAAAGCAGGGATCAAGTGGGGGAAGTTTTACGGCAACGTAACGACTTCGACATGGATATCAGCAATGGGCCTCTCCTGGTCGCGTACTTGTTTGATGTGGCGAACGGGAAAGAACAGCTTTTGTTATTCAGTGCTCATCATTTGATAGTGGACCTAGTATCATGGAGAATTATTTTGAACGACTTGCAAGAACTGCTCTCTACGGGGACCATAACATCCGAACCACCGCTATCATTCCAGGATTGGCTTTTTCTACAACAAGAGCATATTGAAACATCAAATTCGGATACAGTTTTAGCACCAGTGGCGCCTGACCTATCATATTGGGGTATGGGCGGACAGCCAAACACATTTGGTGATATCTCGACGGCGGATTTCACCTTGAACGAGACCCTGACTGGAAAAATATTTGGCTCGAGCAATTCGGCTCTGACCACCGAGCCTGTCGATATCATTCTGGCCGCACTCGTTCACTCTTTTCGCTGCGTATTTTCAGACCGGGAAGCACCCCCAGTGTTTATCGAAGGCCATGGGCGTGAGACATGGAGCAACGAGGTCGATCCCAATACTACAGTAGGTTGGTTTACAACGATTAGCCCTCTCCAAATCACGTCAGTCCAGTCTGAAATTATTCCTATGATTGGAGCTACGAAAGACTTCCGTCGTAAAGCTAAGCGCCAATTACCGTTTTTCAGCTCATTCTCGGCTCCTGAACGGGATGGTGAAAATCATCACACGAAGGAATTCCCCGTCGAGATTCTCTTTAACTATATGGGTAAATACCAACAGCTTGAATCAGAGAATGCGTACTTCAGCGAAGTTCATCTAGATGACAAGGCAGTTGCTGCTAGCCAATTCCATCCTAAAATGGAAAGATTTTCACTGATCGATATCGGTGTTGTTGTCACACATGGTCAAGCTCGTTTCAACGTCACCTATAACAAGAATATGCGCAATCAAGACAAGATCAAAAACTGGACGAATATCTTTAAGAGCAGCATTGGCAATGCAGCACAAGCTCTGGAGTGTATGAACAAGCAGTCTACGGTCAGCGACTTTCCTTTGCTTCCCGAATTGGACGAAAGAAAACTTGGCAGTCTTGAAAAGACTCTAGAAACCGGGGGCATCTCCATGGAAAATGTTCGAGATATTTTCCCTTGTGCACCTCTGCAGCAACACATGATACATGCCCAAGAACAGAAGCGAGGATCTGGGCTGTACGAGGTCAGCATGTCTCAGCAAGTTCTACTTCGAAAGGCATCAACAGTCGATAGCGCCATTAATGTTGAATTGCTTCAAGAGGCATGGAAAAGGGTCATAGATTATCACGCCATATTGCGCACGATCTTCATCCCCAGTTCCTCGAGGCCTGGCCAGCATGACCAAGTAGTTCTCTCCTCCTATTCTGCGGATATTCCCGTCACAACCTGTGGCAACGAGAGAGATCTTCTCAGTCACGCCCAGCGTCACAAATCGCTTGATTGTCATCACGGTACAACTTCAGACAATCGCCCGCATCATCGCTTCACCCTCTTCACTTCCGGGAACGGCCGGAATGTCGCTTGTAAACTTGAGATCAGCCACGCTCTTATCGATGGCATGTCGGTCTCCATTTTGTTCCGAGATCTAGCCTCCGCGTATCGTGGTAAACTTCCTACCAGGCAAGGCTTCGAACCGTACTTTGGTGATTACGTTGTATGGCTTGCAAAACAATCTACTCGCGAGTCTATGGACTTTTGGCGCCGGATGATTAACTCTTCCGCTCATTCATTTGAAAAGAATTGGTCCATTCCGCAATGTCGAGAACAAAAACACCTGAACATCAACCTCGACCCAGATACAATATCAATGATTCCATCGTTCTGTCAAATGCACGGCGTCACAGTTGCGACCTTTTTCCAGGCGGTCTGGGGCCTCGTCCTGCAACAGTGTCTAATGCGCTCCGAGGGGCCACCACTCTTTGGGTACATGGTCGCGAACAGAGATGCCGCAATACCAAACGCCGAAAATGTAGTAGGGCCCATGACTGCCATGGTTCTATGCCGTGCGGGTTGCAAGCCCACTACGCGAATCGGCGATCTATTACGCCGGACCCAAAGCGAAGTTCTCGAAGCAATGCAGCATCAGTCCGCGCTGGCTGATGCAGTACAAGAAGTCGAGATAGATCATGCGAACGGCATCGACGAGCAAAGAAAGAAACTCAAACTTTGCACCTCCGTCATGAGCTTGCAATATATGAACGGCGGTGTGGACATGGTTCCCAAGAGCATTGGAGGACTTTCGAGAGGGAAAGCCACCAAGAACAAGTCTCTCTGCGCACCAAGCACCAAGAATAACACTTCTTCCAATACCAAGAAACATCATACACCAGTCACCAAGGATGAAGTTAAGGATATCAAGTTCCAGCTGCTTGGCTACCACGATCCAAACGAGTACGACATGAGTATCGGCGTTCAGATTGTACGGAACGGGGGCAAAGTCGAGGAGAACCTCGATATAAATGTTGGATTTGCCTATTGGCCTGACGCTGTGTGTGATGCTAAGGCCAGAAGTATCGTCAGGTCATTTCAAAGATGTGTTGAGGAGATAGTCATGAACGGGAACAATAGACTAAGGACCTGGATGGTGATGCGGCGGCTTGGGTGATCTGTTTTGCGTATCTTTCGGCATTTTCAAAAGGACGGGTCACGGTTTCTCGTTATTAGAGGCGGGGCTTCTTTTGATTGAACGGTTCTTTTCGGGCTTCTCATTTAAGTTTGTTATTTTACATTCGGCATGTGAAAGTGCTTTTACAAGGTTGAGGTGCCACATTGATTTGCAAGCCGGCGTGATAACTTCAGGGTAAATATTGGATCACGGAAATAATCTGCTGTGAATCGCGTGGTTTGGTATTAGTCATGACGAATAGGAGTGTAGATTCCGCATAAAAAGGGCGGATCAGGGACAGTTACGTTGCAGAACCAAGCATGTGACTAAGCGGGGTACAAGTAAATTCTCGCGGTATATTGTGCTTGCTAGAATTGCTACGACACTTTGGATATCAACTCATTCCTTCAATGCAATAGTCCGCAATTTGATGAGTAAAAAGGTGCCTTGCCCTTGCACCGGTTGCCTCGATCACGTGCTGTTTGCATCTCATTTACGAGTGTACTTCAAGTTTCGTGAAATCTGAATTCTAAATATAGTAGTGTATAGCTCTCCAGAGTTCGTCTGAGGTATTTTCGGAGATAAGTCAAGAAACTATTTTTAAAACTACTGACAAGTAATGAATTAGTATAAAAAGTCGAACGTGACGTCAATTGTTGGCGCCCCTTTAAAGTTTGATTCGCTTATTCCAACGCCCCCTGGCTGGTGCCTAAACCTTTGCATCGGCATCCCAACCCTTTTCATTACTACAACCAACACCTACCGCCCTCCTTAGTCTTAATATAAACGTTTACATAGCACTCCCCTTTCAACACCTCCGACAAACTACCTCGGTACCTATCTTTGTTTCACTTTTCCTAGCATTCTAGGTCTACTAATCAATATTGTACGCAATAGCTGTTCCGTACATACATCGGCTTCGATCTATATGATGGCAGAGTCGGGCGCAACAAATACGGTCTCTACTATTGAGTCTGTTCTTTTGAACGACCGGTGGGCCTGGGGCTGTTCTTCTGGCATTACTATCAGATTTCTTCCAGGCGGCAAAGGAGAGGTATTGTTGTGACTAGCAAACTTCCAGTAATTACCAGCTAACACTCTTTTGTTAAAGCTCATAGCCGGCGTCGATTTGCAATACTTCTTATTCAACAAGTTCGAATGGAAGCCGTCGACAGAGCAGGATGCCTTGGCTCTGCAAGCCGTAGTGGGAGATAGTGATGTTCAGTCTCCTGCCATTGAGATTGAGCTTACTATGACCGATGATCGCGTCGAAGGCTTTGAAGACTGGCTTAGCAGTATTAATCAAGCCGCTTTTCGCCCGAGGAACTTGACTCTTAGATTGAGCAGAGGCTTATTCCCGGTCCTCGATAAAGTTAGTACAGATATGTGTGAATGGTACTCGGAGCATCTGGTTGTTGACCCGTCGCCATATCCACCGCCCGAAGCATGGGACGATGAGGACATCAGAGACGGTTTGAAAAATGTCAAAATGACGGACTTCTATCGCACGGGAGTCGAGGGAGATGCATATTTTGATCCCGAAACCGGCCGCACCAGACCTGAACTGAAAGAGTACTATGACAACGGGTGCAAACCGGTGAAGGATGGATGAAGCATAAGATGTAGCTACCTCAATCAATGACTGACGGACCTGTTCATTGCCTGTGTTCTCAGTCTTACCATTAATTTCAGACACATGAATTGTATTTTGGCAGGAACTTTAGAGCTGCTACCATTTATATTTGATCAGTCATCAATTCGCATGAGCCCACGCTATAGGAATATACCTCATTTTGGCTTCCTATTTCCTGCATTTCCATCCTTATTCCAAGTGAAAGGGTCGATTCTCCGTAAGAAGTTTTCTAAAAATATCATTGTATTCGTTAATGCAGGAGTGACAGTGGCTTATCTGCTTACTCAGGGACGATCGTTTGTACGTATACAGCAGCTATCTTACCTGACCAAAAATACAATTTTATTACTACAAATATTGGTCGTGTTATTTTCAACAGAAGTACTATAACGACAACAAGTAGTAATTGACTTAGAAGGCCTTGAGGAAAGCATGATATTAATTACTCAAATAAGAGCTATACATGCGTCTCTGCACTGATTAAAGCCGCCCGTAGCCAGCTATGCATGTCTAGACCTCGTGTGCTTAAAATAGAGATATTTCTGGAGTAAGCCTTTAGTCAAAACTATTCATGACTTTTACTACACATTAGGATGGCCTCATTATGGAGTGATCTTACGATACAGCCAAGCCCATATTATGCTTCAGTGGGATTAGCCAGTGATGATTCTCAATATATAAAACATCATCGTTGGACCTTCCAATTCATTCTCATCATTAATCAACTTGCACATCAAACAGCTTACAATTCATCAAGATCTTCATTTTGCCTCCCTTTTCTTTCAACCTTTGAAACCTATCACTGATACTTTCAGAAGAGCTTTATTTTCTTTCTACCTCCATCGAAATCGTACCGCCGACATGCATTGCAATATCATCTCACTCTTGACAGTAGCGCTAGCTGCTTTTACTACCGCTGCTCCCACCAGTTTGGATAAGCGGGCTACCGTCCTCATTGGTTATCGAACCATGGGCACCCAGGTACGGATACACCTTGCACATCTTAGTATGAGCTATTAGAGACTAATATGATTATCAGTCGGAAGTAACTGCAACGAACAACGCGGGAACTCTTGTTCCATCGCGATATGGAGCTTTCGCTATTGGTATTCAACTTGGAAAGGGCAAATACCTTACTCCTGGTCCCGGAGAGTGGCCAGGGGATAGCCCTAAAGGGTGAGTAACATCACATAGCTATAACCAGTTCTTTACTGAATCGGAGTTAGATATTGCGTTGTTTACGCAGATCAAGACAAATGGAACGCTGCAAAGAAACTTTGGGTACCGATAGGATCCTCTGTTATTAGCGATCAAGCGGTTGCAGCCTATGTAGATACACAAGATATGGGGGTTGCCGCCGACCATGTTTTACGATTTGCTCCCATCTCAAGGAATCCAGGCTTGGAACAGATGCTGATCCCTACCGCTATGTTAACCAACGGGGGCGACAATTCTCTTGGCATCACGGCAAAGTGTTTCGCCACCCTTGCTGAATTGAAGGCAGTATCAAGTGCGGAAGTCGACTATTCGTCTTTGGGCATAAAAAATTTCCCTTCGGCTCCTGCGGCACCAGCGCCAGCTGCACCTGCAGCCCCAGCACCTCCTGCCCCAGCTGCACCCGCACCACCGCGAGCGATCTAAATGCCTCTTTACGAAGCAAAGGAAAAAGTTGAGGGAATATTGACAGGATGGGTTTTCAATCTTTATCGATGTTTATTTTGGAATTTTTGGAATTTTGTCAAGTTCTTGGTTCAGCCAGTTGTTGCTCGCAGGAAAACCAACGGGGTCACGTCGCATGTATCAGTAGAGTTATATATGAGTAGCTTCATTCTTTAGCTAGCTTAAAATCGCAATAGATTTATGTCTCGGAGCTTGAGAAGCACCCCTCCTTTCACGTCTGTAGGAAGCTCAACATCTACTTCGTGCTCGCCATCAATATTGTCCGCAGTTTCTCTGCTTTGGCAGGAAGAATGCAACGAGACCCAAAACTCACAGTGCTCTTGAGACGATCATAAACTTGACGCTCCCCTTCTTAATCTTAGATGATCGTTAAATGATCTCCAATACAAAACCCCTTCGTCCTTTTCTCCGACTGCTCCAAGCACCTGGTACTTTCAGTAACAAGTGCTGGCACCGCCATACTAATAGCGAGAGCAGGGCCATGCTTTATGGCCACGCTTACTCTATTCTCGACCCTGAGTTCCGCCATAATAGTAGCTAGTTCATCGTAACCACTATCGGGTGCTCTTTTTCTTTCTTCGGACGAGAAGTGGATGTGAACTGTCGTATTGAAATCCACCCTTACGTCAAGACGGCGTGCTGCTTTGTGTGTATTACGGCTTTCATGTACAACGTGCCCGTATTTATTCTGCCACAGTGCCTGTAACTGTGCTTCTTCTCGGAGTACTTGGCGGAAGGTCCAACAGTGGCCAGCATATACGAATCCGATGCTGAAGAGGATAAGCGAGAAATATAGTATGATGACTAACCAGACTTCGTTCCTAGTAAGGCCAGGTGAGACCGAGTCTGGTATTTGAGGGGAAGTGTTTTGAAGGGCGGAAAAGAGAAACATTTCGTCTTCTTGGGATCTGTCGGCGGTGGATGAAACGGAATAGTTTTTCCTCAAGAAGTGTAAGTAATAAGATGGAGGAAACTATAAATTTGTCCTTCGCGTCCTGACTGAATTTAAATTGCGGACTGGACTGTTTTTAGCCTGGAGTTATTTCGTGGTGGGCCAAAAAAAGACGTCACACAAAATCTCTAGGCCCAGGTTATAGATGACAGCGGGAGCTTGCGGTGTAGTGGCGCGAAGAAAAAGCCACGAGCTAGGTCAGAGAAATGTAATAGAATGTGGATGAAATCACATCACCCTGACCCGCAAGCGCTCGCACATCAGAAATCCTCAGCACCACTCTCAAAATCGTAACAAAATCAGAAAATTATTAACGCCAACCCTCATCAGAATGAGTCCCGAAATATCGTTGGGTTTCATGATCTTCGGCATCCTGCTTGGAATGCCTGTGGCATATGTAGTCCTCGTTCTTCTCATTTCATCAATCGGCTTCATGCTATTCGTGCTCGCATGCTCTGTACTGTGGATGCGCGACAAGGGCAGCTGGGAGGATTGCTGCAACATCACTCGCGGATATCTAGACCCGCTGATGGGGAGCATGGAAGACAACGCTGCTCACAACAGCAATACTATGGAAAAGGGGTTCGCTGAGCATCTCGAGGGAAAGGAGCTCCCGGCACAGCCAGCTCCGGTATATTGCGCGGACGGTGGGGATACTTGGTATCCTTGACTTTGAGTGGCAGCGGGAGCTAATGGGTGTGGTCACTACACTCATCAGCTCACTGTAGTGCCTAGAAGAAAAGGCCACAGATGAAACAAAGGCAAATAAAAATTGGAAGCTCGTTCCTAAGCACTTTACAAAACAAATTCTTAGTACCAAATTCCAAATCGAGATTAAGACGGCAAACACAAAGAGCACCGAAACCAATATAACAATCAAAATGAGCGACACTCCGGCCGGCGTCGTATTCATCAAAGTCTTTTTCATCATTTTCTCCTCCATTATTGCACTTTTTATAGCCGTCGCTCTACTTCTTTTACTGAGGATTTTGCTCCTCGAGGTTATAATCTCAGGAATCAAGACCTTCAGCAAATTGCGGACAGCTAAGGATCTTTCGAACACGGCAGATAATGAAAACCAGTCGACCGAAACGGACAAGAAGGATATAAAAAAGGGATCAGCTGAATGTAATTTCAAAGGAGACCTCCCGGAATAGCCACCTCCAGCATACTGCCCAGGAGGGGATACTTGCTATCCTCAATTTTGAGTGGTTGCGGGAGCTAAGGGGTATAGTGGCCACAAGAAAAGGCCACAAACTAAGCAAAGCCAAAGAAAAAGAATCAAGCTCAATCAACAAGAACTGCATATCACAAATTGCTAGCACCACAACCCAAATCAACCCCAATTAAATCACGACAAAACCAGCATCCAATCACGATGGACGACGACGTTGCACTCGTTCTGGGCATCTACTTCGCCATCGCCCTCCCGCTTTCGTGCATCATCGCATTTGTTAAAGTGCATTACGAGGAGAAGTCGTATATTCGCGCACAGGCTCTCGAAAACCAGGCAGCGGTTACGGAAAGCAAGGGTTCTGTCGACGATGTGGAAAAAGGATCAGCAGAGCATTTCGAGGGAGAGCTTCTGACACCGCCCCCTCCAGCATATTGCCCTTTGTAGATTTGCCCAGGGGTGTGATATCTGCTGTCCTCCGCCGCGCTTTGAGAGGTGGCGGGAGCGTTTGGTGTAGTGCCGGGGGGAGGGCTTGGAGAAGGGATAGCCCCAAACTAGAGATTGCGCGGAGAGTAAAACAAAATGAATTACAAAATACAATATCACAAACCAAATCTCCCATAACTCAAATTTCAATAGAGAGTATATCTGGGAAATAAGCCGTGCTTCCGAAACCACAACCCCTCCAAAATGAATGACACTTGGACTATAGTCGTCATCGTATTATCGGCCGTGTTCGCTCTCCCCGTGTTAACCCTGATGATGGTATTATACGTCGCGGTGTGCCGTTGTCTCGCGAGACAGAAACAGAACAAAGATCGCGGAAGGGAAGGTGTTGAAGGGTTGGCCAGCCAGGCTGCTAATATGGGAACGGAGATGCAGCCTCGTGGAGTCTCGAAAGCGTCGGCTAAGGATTCATAGGAGGATTTGACGGCGCAGATTCCTGTACAGCCAGCTTCGGTGTACTGTCAATGAACTTGGTGGAGGGAGGTGGGGGCTCGCACGTGATCGAGGCTAGAGGTGGAGGTGGAAGTCTGGTACGGATTACCGCAAGCCATTAAAGTAGTCTACACACAAAAACTGTCTCCCTGAAATAAGAATCAACTTGGAAACATACTTTCCCATTTATCTTCAATCCAATCAACCCAATTTCAACAGAGCATCATTCAGCTCCTCAACTTACCGATAACAAAAGGCCACCATGGGAAAAATGTCGCGATACTGGAGGGAAGGTGACCGGGACGACAGAACACCCTTTACAGGCTTCAACGCCACCGAGCGAAACAACGAATACTTTCTAAGTCATGGCAATTCTAGCTATAACTGGATCGCAAACCACTGGGACGATAGAAGACACCTATGGGACAACGAGCAAATGGTCGAGCATCTCAAGCGTATCCAAAAAGCCCTTGCCATCTCCACTGGAATCTTTGGATTCATAGTTCTATGCTTGGTCCTATTCTTCGTTGCCGTTCTTATCAGAGTATACATTCACCGTCGTCGCCAGGCCAAGCGAGTTCAGGGGGAGCCGGCTGGATCGGTGGAGTTGCAGACGAACGCTGTGAATGGAATCGCGGCGGACGATGATGCACCGAAGAACCCATTTGCTTCGGTAGAAGATGCGGCTGCGGAGGATGAGGAGCGTAACCCCCCGGCAGCACCGGTGAATATGGTATAAGCCTGGGAGTATAAGACTGGGCAGCGATTGTGGAGGATGGGGGTTTCCACGTGATCCGGATCGAGACCGTGGCTAGGGAATATGTGATTACAGCAAGCTTTTGAAATAGCCATTACCAATACTCATTACCAGAGCGCACAAAGCGTTTACTCTGCCGTATACTTCCCACATCTTGTAAAACATTTTACAATAACTCGTTATACCAAAAATTACAACTCCGAAGAACTCGAAATAATAAACGATGTGGGCTCCGATCGATAATATGGTGTTCGCACCATACGGTGAAGATGAGCCCTATAACAACACCGCGGAAAACAACAAATACTATTTGAGTCATGGAAAGTTTTTGTACAACGGATTCGACAAGTACGGCACCGATCAACAAATGATGTGGGATACCATCGCGGATTACGACTGGATCCTTTTTACCACCAGAATCGCCTTCGCAATCGTGGCAGGAGTGCTCGGTCTTCTCGTAATGGGTTTCATCGCCTATTTTATCAAACGCCATATCAAACGTCGCCGCAATAGCAAGAAGCTCTCAGAGGAAGAAGGATCGGTGGAGCTGCAGACTACTGCTAAGAAGAACGCCGCAACGAACGTATCGGACGACGCACCCAAGAACCCATTTGCGTCGGTTGAGGATGCACAAGTAGACGCGGAGGATCAAGAGCCTATACTGCAAGAGCCGCAACAGGCACGTCATGCATTTTAATTCTGCCCAATTTATGAAAAACAGGAGCTCGCACGCAATCGGGGTTGATCGAGACTGTGGCTCAGGACTGGTGTTGGGTTGCAGCAAGCTTTTCAAAAACGAGAATTTGTTTCAACCGATGTGGTCGTGGCTGCTGCTAAGCCAGCGCGCCTGGAGAACGGTTGGGCATGTTGGAGACTGCTGTATGCATAGTACAAGAAGTCCTCGCTGGAGTAATATATGCATGTTGTCAACGTCTTGAATGTAATCAACTTGGTGAACTACCAGGAGTCTGTTGGAACGCAATTGTCCATGTGAATGTCTCGCTCGCATCTCTCCTCAGTCGGTGGGACCACTTGTCTCTCCATGTATTCCCAAACATCCTTCGTTGTGGCTTCATCATACCTTCCTATAAAGCACGCCACCAGAGATTGCGCAAATGATAAATAGCTGTGACAGAAAATGCTAAGCTTCCATCGCCATCAAACTAGAATAAGGAATCCTTCCTCCAACTCGTCTCGCAGACGCGGCGCCAGCTCCTGAAAATTCTGTGTGAAGCATGACTATATCTTGCGATTGACTGAATTCTCATACCAAACAGTATACATGCCTTCGAATTTGGTTCTGCAGCAAGGTGGAAAGATTGTAAGTGGCTTTCAAGATGATCATCGAAAATCGAGGTTGGTGCACGTGATCGTGGCAGATTCCGAGAAGCTCCGCTCGTTGATTCGCAACAGGCGCGATGTGATTGGACGGCAGGTGGTGAGGTCAACCATTTGACACTTATTCCCGAGGTCAATGTTTTGCCGCCGGCGACAACCTTGAAATGCACCACCACGACGCCTCTTTGGAATATTGAGCGCAAACAACTATTCTCCTGCACAACAAGATTGAGCAGTCCACGATCCGACATCAGGCTTCTTCACGGGAGTTCGAGAACGAGACAATTGACCAGCAACACCACCAACCCTCCACTCCATCACAATGGCAGCTCTACGCACCACATCGCGGCTCTTCGCCGCCACACGACCAGTTTTCAAGTCTCAGACGCGGGCCATGGCAACTGTGATGGGCACAGCGAAGACAGGAGTTGTATCCCCTTCGAAGACGACAACCGCCAAGGAGCCTGCCGCGGACGCAGACTCCAAGATCAAGACCTTCCACATCTACCGTTGGAACCCAGATGAGCCATCCACCAAGCCCCGCATGCAGAGCTATACCTTGGATCTGAATAAGACTGGCCCTATGATGCTGGACGCCCTGATTAGAATCAAGAACGAGGTCGACCCCACCCTTACATTCAGAAGGAGTTGCAGAGAGGGTATCTGCGGCAGTTGCGCTATGAACATCGATGGTGTCAACACTCTGGCTTGCTTGTGTAAGTTACACATATCTTACAGCTATAATCAATTGCAAAATGCTAATTCCCGCCAGGCCGCATCCCCACCGACACCAAGCAAGAAAGCAAAATCTACCCCCTCCCCCACACCTACGTCGTCAAAGACATCGTCCCCGACCTTACCCAATTCTACAAACAATACAAATCCATCAAGCCCTACCTCCAAAAGACAACCCCCGCGCCAAACGGCAAAGAATACCTGCAATCCAAGGAAGAGCGCAAGAAGCTTGACGGCCTCTACGAATGCATTCTGTGCGCCTGCTGCTCGACCTCCTGCCCCTCATACTGGTGGAACTCGGAGGAATACCTGGGCCCCGCCGTGCTCATGCAGAGCTACCGCTGGATCGCAGATTCGCGTGATGAGAACAAGGAGGAGCGAAAGGCGCAGCTGGATAACAGCATGAGTCTGTACCGATGCCATACCATTCTCAACTGCTCGAGGACGTGTCCGAAGGGGTTGAACCCGGGTAAAGCGATTGCGGAGATTAAGAAGGAGATGGCTTTTTAAATTGGAAGAATGGCATGAAATGATGGAGATCAAATTGACTTGCTTGGGCTGGGGAATGGCGGTGTTTGGCATTGTTGGCCGATTTTGCGGCTGTGTAGATATGATAGTTGTTAGCATTATCGAATTCCTACTTGTTTCTTTAAGCCCGGTCGTCTATCGCTGGCCCGTTTGATCTGTCTATTACAGAACTTCTCCGAATGCCCCTCACTTGCCGATATAGCGCTCGCCCGAGCCTGCCTCAATGTTTCCAGTCTCCCTTGCCCCTAAGAGTGGAAAGGGCGACTCCCAGCTGAAGCTCGACAACGACGACAAATCATTCCTTTAGGACATTATCCCCGTCTTCATATCCACCTTCAACTCCACAGCCAAGCCGGCACCCCAGATCGTCATCCCCCAAGTCCATTGCCGCAGTATCAAAACTCTTACCATCGATCTTTAGGAGAGCTAAGGAACCCTTTAGCTCTCGGCGGCACCCTCTTCCTCGACGATACTCCGCACAGATTTCTTCTATGGGCAATCGAAGGTCCGCTAGGTTAGAGGCAGACCTTTCCCAACGCAAGAACTGCGCTCGACCTCATCTATTCAACTGCTTCTTGCGTCTTCCGAGCAAAGGCTAGCAGAAAATCCGCGCTATTCCGGAACCTACACCATAGCAAAGTGTTATATGCCAGATATTTCCTTGGCGGGTTATATCAGTATTAGAGGAATACGATGCCGAGCCGAAATAGCGCAGTAGTATCCTTCCCTTCCCAGAGTAGCATGCAGATCGTTGCGGCTCTGGGCGGATATACTACTTTGTTTAAGGAATATGCAGCTATTCTAATAAATCCCGTTAAAATGCTGTTGGTTTGTGGACTTCCGTGACTATAAGACTATAGCTTTTAGATAAGTCTTGTATCAATAGTTACTTCGTCGTCGGCTATAGCTTTCTCTTCGATTTAAAATTCGCCGGATTCGAAACCTATATTATTATATATACTGCAGCAAAGCAGCTTATTTATATCTGGCGCTGAACTATTTGGTCTATGCTACATCACAACAATAGTCCACGGAAGCCAAAAATATTCCTTTCCCAGGTGAATCCAGCCAATACGCTTACAAAGTAACTCCCGAGGGCAAAAAAAGATGGCAAAAAATGGCAAAACTCCGACCGCCCCGAGGGGCGATCATAGAAACCCTTTCATCATTACTTGTTATCAAGCTAGAAGGATTTTGAAGGATATCTGGAGTTCGCCCCAGCTCGGAGCACGTTACATCACTGGTCACCGCGCACTAGGTGTGTGAGATCGACCTCCAATCGTCAGGCAGGCTGTCGTGTATTCCGCCGGTCGTAATGGCGCTCAAAGTCAGAGTAGGACTAATGTTGTTAGTGGTTTGAGCGTTAGAATCGCATTGTGAAATGAGCACTTACTTTGGGTAAATGGCGGGTTTGTCGTGGAATGTTTGGTCTTAATTAAGTTTATACGTGTATCCCAAAGTTCGGCAGTAGAGTTGTGCCGGTTGGCGAGAAGTTGGGATGAAAGTGAATTGAAAAGTTCCGGTTTGCAAATTTCATTTTGGTCGATTGTTTGTTTTGGCATTCCTACTAGCTGCGCCATCCGAGCGGGGCTCAAGTTTGCTTGTATTATTTTGTCTAGGGAAGATCACTTCAAGCTATTTTGCATATGCCACTATTGAGAAGGGAAAATCAATTGGATTGCAATATGTTTTTGTTATCAAAGTGGCAAGGTGTACGGCGAGCAATGAGATATCTGGAAGCAAGAAATTGAGATACACCAATGCAGGCGATATGCCAATCTACTACAGATTTGGGTCTCTGATATCTCTACTTCCCTCACTCAGCTCTCATCAACTTATGCCCCTGCGTGTTGGGATGCTTCTGAAGTGCTTTAAGTTGAGCAGGGGTCAACTTCTCATGCACGTGACCGTTGGACTTTGTTCCTTTTATGGCACCCGCTCCTGGGAAGCGCTTTGGCTGTGGCTTTTTCTTCAATCCAGGCTTTCCCGCTTCTGCGCTGATTTTCTCTGATCTTTTTTCCTCGGCGTGCTTATCGGCGAGTTTGCCGGTCTTTGCGCCTTCTCCAGTCTTGAGAGGTGCTTTGCCGC
The DNA here is from genome assembly GCA_007825345.1 of Lachnellula suecica. NCBI lineage: Eukaryota > Fungi > Ascomycota > Leotiomycetes > Helotiales > Lachnaceae > Lachnellula > Lachnellula suecica. The sequence goes on along the minus strand of QGMK01000042.1, from coordinate 9,114 downwards.
TGGTAGATTTAGAAGCAGTTGGATTTATTGGTTTCTTTGGCTTGGGCTTGGGCTTTTCTGGCTCTTCTTCTGGTTCCTAGGTATGATTTCAGTAAAATGTTTACGAATAAGGCATAGAGCCAGTGATCTGCTGCATTTTTGCATGGAAAAACTTACCTGCTCTTCTTCACTTTCAGCTGGCTCCTCGGTCTCTTCCTCGTTGTCCTCAGCCTGAGGCTCTTCGTCTTCGTTCTCGCTCTCTTCGACTTTCTAGTAGACCACAAGGTATGGTGAGCATTTGTGCATCTATATAGATATACCCACTTCAAGCCGGATTGTGATGTTCTTACCTCCTCGCCCTCCTCAACCTCCTCGCCGTCCTCGCTCTCTTCACCCTCTTCGGCTTCTTCGTCCTCATCTACTTCCTGCCGCGAAGTTAGCGGTAGCCCAGAGTGAGAATCTGATTCAACGACGCAGTCTTACCTCCCCTCTTTGCTCTTCAACCCCCTCGACGCTTTCATCTTCCACTCCCTCTTCTTCCCCCGCTCCCTCCTCCTTTTCTTCCTCAGGGGTTTCTTTTTCAGGTTCCTGTTTCGTGGATTTCTTGGTGCTTCGAGGTGGAGCCATGCTTGCTGCTATTGCTTGGAAACCGCGTTGAATGATCCGCTGACAGCGCAACTTTTACTTTGGGCGGTAGATTGTGGAAGATAGGGTTTTAGGGAAGAATGAACCGCAGCTATAAGTTTTATACCTCATATTAGTTTCCTTGCCGCTTGATTGCGAGCTGCTGGAGCCCCATCCAATAGCACTAGGTGATGTTTGGAGTAAGCTTGAGATTCCCGACATAGTCAGATGGCGTCTCACATCAATAGGCTCAGCCCACCAAGACAGCATTTGTTACATGGTGGAGTGAGAAGTCACTGACTTGATAGGCATCAGAAGACTGTGGCCAACTTACTGAAAATCGGCCGACTTACTTTTTCGCCACCACAAACATTTCAGCTATTATCATGGCGGCTTAGAAGAACGGCGCTTCGCTAACTATATGCGCGAAGTACCATAGAGTTTCTTTTGAAAGTATTTGATGATTTAGACGCTAACGTTTTCAGCTTTGGGTTTCCCGCAATAGGCTATGATATTACCATTATGCAGAGCTTACTATGTGGTAAGCCGCTCGCTTCTGACGCCTCAAGCTGAACCGAGGAACTACAGTCATTTCCAAAGTCACTATTAAAAGTAGGCAACGTGTTTCAGGGCTGGTGTCGCCTGGCAAAATTATTCATATACTGCTGCGAAGGGTAAAAGGGCTATCGAGGGCTTGTTTGCTCAAAGTTAGATCCGCCTGAACGCTCTCAACTCAATCATTTATCATTCGGAAAGCTAGCTTCTTCGACGTTTATCTCGTTTCCTCTTTTATCAATTCCTGCAACTATGTCTGCATATTTCAGATTCGAGACTTTTAAGTCTGTAGCTCAGACGAGTCGCAAGTGTCTCGTGACTGCAGAGTGGAAAAGAGTTCAAGAGGCAGTAAGAAATGCTTGTCGTCTGGCAGCGCTTGTGGAAGATGAGTTCGATGATCAAGACGAAAATCACATAGAACTGTTTGAGAAATATTTTGGGGCTGCTGCTACCCCGGACTATACGGCTCACATCAAAGGTAGCGTGGCTTTCATCCATTCCGACGCTGCCAATGATTGCTTGGGAGGCGTGTGCCGTGCTGATGTCTTTCAGATGTCTTCAAAAGAATCGCTGCCCTCGGACCGGTGTTGACGGCAACGAAAGAAGGCGAAGAGCAGAAAACAGCCGCAGCAAAACTTTGCTTCACCAAGGTACTTATTGATTCATCCCTACTAAAAGGACCCTCTGACCAGACCCCAGGGTCGTACCGGCCCGTTAGATGCTACTGACGAGCCAGATGGCACGAAAGCAGAAACCATAGTAGACACCAAAAACAAAGAAATCTCCTTATTCCCACCCTTTTGGGATGACGCACAAATTAAAGCCGTCGACATCACGACGGTCAAGAACGACAAGATCAGCATCGACGGAATCAAGCTATTCGTACATCCCACGGATATCATAACGCTGTACAACACAACAGCCAGCATAGTGCTTCACGAGCTCATTCATTTCGTTTCCTTCGATCTGAAAACAGAATTTACAGCCATTTCTGCAGATTATAACAAGCTTGCGAAGCCGCATAACCAGCTTCAAGACTATAGGAATAAAGACGTTGATCACATTATTGATGTTGATCTGGCTATCTTTTGGACAGATGTATGTTTTCATACTGTCACCTTGCACTTGCCTGCTAAACCCATCAACTGTAGAAAGATACAACGGCCCAAATGGCCGGTAAAGGGGAAGGCCTTTTGAACGCAGAAACATTCAAGGTAGTTTCGAGTCGAGTGAGGATATATCCAACTTTCAGCGTTCACGATCTAACAAATTTCAAGGTTGCTCACGAACAAGAAGCCGAGAAAGCAGGAGGAAAACCAGACACCGACACACTCACAGAACACAAAGTCATAGCGTATGGCAATAACGTGAGGCCTTTGGCAGCCATGGAACGTGGCAAATATGCGTCTGCTTTGAATGCGGACTCTTACAACATGTTTGCCCAAGGTACGCAAATATCATCTCACTTCTCTGGCATTGGTGCTAACTTTTGATGCAGCGTTTTGGCTTGAGAACTTGGACGTGGCTAAGGATACGTATGAGTAGTAGGGGTTGAAAGAACTTTTGGCATATTGGACGAGTTTAGTATCTAAAAGAATGAATCACATTCTAACTTACTATTCTATGCTAGCTCTTATATTAAATCAGTAAGGTAGGTCCATTTTGGAGATTGCGCCCCACCAAGGCTCGCCGAGAGTCTCTAGACCACTCACTCTGTACTCCAAGATGCTTGCTTTGAATGGCTCTTTCTAGCTATACGGTACTCGGGGTGATTGGTGGGGGCGTACTACATAGGCGGTTACAAGCGTACATAACGGATCGGCTCTTTTCACGTCAAAGATGAGAACTACCTGAACAGCCATGGGATGGGAAAGGCTGGCGCCAAAATGTATGGATTTTGATAGGCACAGATACAAAACAGAAGGATTCAAAGCTGCGCCTGAGCAGCGCCTCGTGGCAATGCTTGCTACTAGTTGAGCCTTGGAATCTCTACCAGGTTCCGCTTGTGGAAATATGTAACTTGCAGCACTCTCAAAGCCTCCGACTTACAAGTATCTTTTTATCTTTCCATTTCCAGTCGTTTGGCAATGACGGTTTCCCCAGCTTTCGAGAAAAAGTACTGAAAAGAGTTACTAAAAAAGCCTCTTGGTTTCCCGAGAGCCGACCGGTTCCCATGATCCTTTGGTGCGCTGTCACTAAGTTAATCTGCAAGGCTGAATCCACGCCTGTGGTTCCAGAATCCCTTTCTTTTAAAAGTTGAAAATTAAATTGATAATAGAAACCCTGCTTGACATCCTATATATTCGTGCCCCGCGCCAATTCTTCAAACCTAACTCCTTCGCTTTTACTTCTTCGACTTTATTTCGCCGTATTCCCATATCGCCCTCACCACGAGACCAGCAACTTATTTACTGATTTCTGCAGCCGTGTACCGTGATGGGTAGAAGTCCTTACCATAGACAACATGTTTCACAATGACCTTCCAAGCGACCGCACACTGAAATGGCCAATCATCTCAAGTTTATGGAACATGATGCCAAAGCAAAGCGCGGCCCGGACTCCACGCCTACCGCAACACCACAGCCCAAACACGTCCACAAAACCGCTTGTTTAATACCATATACCACCATTTCTCCGCGCCGAAGTAATGTCTATTATATATTATATGTGAATTGGATCTAGTCGCCTTTGCCTCAAACTTACTATTCACAGCTTGATTCAATGGGACCCAGGCAAGCGAGACGTGTGAATAACCCACCCATATATGAAATGGGAACAAAAGAGTTCGGGGGTCAGAACTGTTTTAGATAGGCAGACGAAGTTCTGTTGCACATCGTGCTGGTTTTAACTCCCTGTTGATTCAATAAGTCGGTTAACCGGTCTTGACTGAGAGTGTCCTTCAGCCAAGAAAATTTTGAAGGAATGACTCGCCTGTTTGAGATCTTTGTTGCAAGTCGCAAGATTTATATTACGGAGACTCGGCTGACACCTGCTAGTTGACAAAGCTTTTGCTCCCCTTTTGCATGTTGATAAGCACATCGCACCCTCGCAATGCCGGGCCAACGTTGAGCAAGAGCGTATTCAATTCTATCCTCGGGTTTCAAAGTCACTTGGAAGGGTTTGGTTATTTTTGTTGCAAGTCGCAGAACACTAGCAGCCAAGATTCAAAAAAAGATTGTAACGAGTATATGTGTCTGCTTCGACCTTTGTTGCAAGTCGTTCGTTATAACAAAGCCTATTCAATCCGTCTCCGTAGGGAAAAGGGGCGTAAGCGAGATTCTTTTAACGGCCGATTGCCACAATTCAAGGAGTTTTTATTAAGCAAAAAACGATACAAAAATGAACTACCAATACGTTCAAGCTATTTGGGTCTGGAAATTGACTACTGAAGCACCAAAGACCTTCCTATGGAAAAGTAACAGTAGCACGAAAGAGTATCAAGCCCCACCAGACCCCGCACTAACAACAACCACCAGCACCGCAGCATACGCCGCCGTCCCCGCCACAATATCCTTATTCTTATCCATCACCCTTGCCAGAATCGTAGCTACCCCTAAAACGAAGACCGAAGTCGTAACCAGAGAAGTAACCTGCGATCGATGCAAGCCCTACGAAAGCATAGAGGGAAGTTACTTCCCTCTCCAGATAAAAGAGGACCCCAGGAGGGCCCCATTATTCGATTGGCCTGAACAAGGTGGGTCAATTTGAGACTCTGAAACGTGTGCTTGGCAATGTTTCAAAGTTGAAGCTATTCCCAGCTAGCTAAATGTCCACATTGCTCTCCAGCCACAATTCCTCCTGCCTCTTGCCCTCCAGCCCTCTAACCCTCCAGCCCTCTTGCTCCCTCTAGCCCTCCAGCCTTCTTGCTCCCTCCTGCTCCCTCTTATTCCAAGCTATCTATTGCAGGGTCCAGGTCCAGGTCCAGGTCCAGAGTCCAAAATCCAAGGAGGTAATCCAGTACTGTGCTAGTTAGTAATATATGTTAATAGATTGTGTGTATATAAGAGAGAGAGAGAGAGAAAGAAAAAAGTTCTAAAGTAAAATTCTAGTACCTTCAAACTTGAAGCTCCACTTAATACTCTAATAGGCTAAGACTGGGGCTATAGGGGGCGTGCACAGTTTCATATCCTTGTCAAACTATTCTACTGCCCTTGAACTCCAATTTACAGCTCTCTGATTGGCTCCTAGTGGAGACAGAACTCTGAGAGGGAAGTAACTTCCCTCTATGCTTTCGTAGGGAAGTTCATGATAAGCATCGGTACAATCAGAGCGAAACCTCCGCACACTGCGAAAATGAGGCGTATTTGGAAGGCTCTCTTGATCTGCGCCTCTTCCTTGCTCAGAATAAGATTTCGAGCTTTTGTTGAACCGGGCGCTAGGTACAAGCTCTCTAAGAGGATCTCTTGCTTCGCTTTTTGGACTGCTGCGTTGTCGAGTCCGCTGATCTTCGCTAGGTCTGAGATTGCGAATGGCAGCAGGAATGTTAATGGGACCTTCGGCCCTGGTATCCCCGAGGCACTGTAGTCGTTCCAATACTGCCAATCTTTAAGTGCCGTGTCTGAAGATCCAGTCAAGGATATTTCTTTCGGCTGGGATAAGTGTACGTGGGGCTACTAACTATATCGATGTAAATCAACTCCGACATCATCGGTCCAAGAATCATTGACCACTGCGTAGTATACAATGATTTCCGAACTTAAAACAGATGCCGGGATGCTGGAATTGCTTACGCGGTTTGAACAATCCATCACAAATCGCCTCGTTAGCCGCATTGCGAATAACAGCCCGCTTCAGTACTCCAGCTCTTGCAATCCAGATGTTTCGGTAGTGCAGGAAGCTTATAGCTTTCTTAGCTTGTTGCTCGTTCTCGTCGGCGTCCAGCCGAATGGGTAACGAAAGGCCTTTCAAAGCCTGGAATATGTCATCGTAGGAGTATTCCATCCTGTGAACATCCTCGAGGTGTTCAGCCTCTATGTCTGGTAATGTCTGCGTACTTTCGGTTTCGGAAGTACCTTTCGTATCCTGAGGTGTGGTGCCTGGCGGGGAGACACCTGTCGCCAGCGACTCCTCATTCGAGATCGGACATTGAGGTAAACTCCAGATGGATGAACTTGGTAGCAAGAAGTGTCTGGGTAACAGTTTATTTAAGCCGATTGCACTGCGCATTGGATTCGAATAGAGGGGTAAATCTCAATATTGGTAACACTGCCTAAGCGTTGTGGCCTCTTAGGTGCAATCATTGTTTGCTACGTATTTCTGTGTGTAATATTCAAATATCTGTCAATCATGTGACTATCCAATATCAATATGGTATGGGACTTCTCCATACTGTACCTAGAGCCCTAGACTTCCCGAGAAGATCCGATATCAATACTGTAGCTAACATACTAAAAGCGAGCCACTCTGTCTTCTTCCTTGCTTTCTTCATGGCACGCAATTCACACCCCAGGAATCATTGCGTCCCCACAAATACGACCAACACAGCAGCATATGCGGCGGTGGCAGCCACAATATCCTTATTCTGCGCATCCTCCATAACCCAAGCCAACACCACTGCGACCGCTACCACAAAAAGCGACGTTGTCAGCAGCGACGTAAGTTTCGTGGGATGGAGCGTCACGATCAGCATTGGGACAATCAGTGCCAACCCAGCGGCGCCCGCTATAAACAACCTTATCCTAAAGACCGTCTGGCGGTCTCTGTCCCTGGCATTGATGACCAGATCTGACATAGCACGAGACGCCTTGGGCAGCACGTTGTACATGCCCACGGCTTGGTTGTGCGCCAGCTGCACCACCGGCGCCGGAAAGCTCTTGTCGTGCATCATGTACTCCAGGACAGCCAGCGCCTCGCCTTGGCCTATATATCCCGTGATCTGATCCAACGAGGGGTCCGTGGCTGTCTCTATCCATGCCTTGTAGTTCTGGACAGCCGTACCTTCAATAACCTACTTAGTCTTGACCGCACTGCGAGGACTGGGTGGAGAGAACCCACAGTAATGTGCCAAATCATCACGAATCTCATCAAGCCTCCCAACGGTACAGACTGGCGCACCATTAGCACCCTCTCGCCAGTCGACACTTAGGTATGGGGGCACGCACGCGGCTTGAACTCCTTCTCTTTCAAAAACCGCGCCTGCTCGGGCGCCGCTTCCGTTCTCCCCGGCAGCCCAACCCTCATGATAATGCGGTGCTTCAGCACTTTGGAGCGGAGATACAGCACGTTTTTCAGATGCATGGAGCCGAGGACCGCTTCCAGCGGTTGCATGCGTAGGGCGTAGCCGCCTTTCAGATGGAAATGGGATGGGGTGTAGAAGAGCGCCGAGTCGGCTTCGAGGGCTTCGAGCATGCCGTCAAAAGAATCGGGATCTATTGCAGCTCTAGAAGAATGTGGACTTTGTCTGATCTGCGGCCCCTTCTTGTGATCTGGCCCCTGCTGAGGAGATGTGGCATTGATTTGAGGCTCCGCTTCTTCCTCGGCTGAAGGAGGCACCGTAACCTTTGTCTCTTTTGGAGTAAGACTCTCGAGCTCTGGATCAGTCCCAACAATTTTCTGCTTCTCTTTCAGCGCTTGTAAGTACACACACTCGTCGGTGTCTATTGGAAGCTCTGCAAGCCCTCCGCCTCCGCCCATCGCAGGTGCGATGTCTCCTTCATTACTAAGAAGAGCGCTTTGGACTGTGCCTTTCTCGAGATCTAGATTCATGATTACAGAGTAGCGAGACAAATCTTTTGGAGGTCATGGTGATGGCTCTAATTAGGCAAAGCTGAAAACATCCAATAGGCGCGTTTGGCGCCACATTCTCAGCCTCGAAAAAGGAACTATCTTGGTCCCACATGTGGACTTTGAGCACGTGGACATTCCAAGAAAGAGTTGAAATCGAAAACAAAGATAATAACAGTCATAGCCAATGGTTGGTTGCTCTCAACTACCAACGAAATGAATAAGCAGTGGTAGTTGCGAAGTGCAGCAAAGCCGCTTGCTACTCCCAAGCCTCTTATGAATTGCCGAACAATTCGAATAATGAATGGATGTTAGCTGGTGCAACCTGCACCCAAGTAGTCCTTTACGCTCAGGAGTATACTTTTCTATCAACTTGAGTCCTGCAGTGCGATATGCACCAAGAGTCTTCGAGGTCTATGCGAATTGCCAAAGTTCAAGCTAGCAGAACAATCAATAGAAGACAAGAGTATGGCTTCGCAACAAAACCAAACAACCCTTCAACCCCTATACACTTGCATTGACAAAATGGTTATTAAACAATTGTAGTTACGACATGCAACAAAACTACTGGTAAGGCATATTGGATGCCACATTGTTTTTTTGCGCAGTATAACGAAACCATTTACAGGGCTAAGAGCTGTGAATACTCGCAGGAAATAGAGAAAGCAGCAGAACATTCAACACTAGCTGAACCACCCAAAACAGCACCATCACAAACACAGCCAAGCATGCGCTTCGCAAAAGGGGTATGAATTCCACCATCGTCCAATATATATACTACAAAACACCCACGTCCAACCTAATGTACCGATCACCGCCTGCCTACCCTAGGCAAAGACCCCAAAACGCCTCGCCAAACGCTATATACACAATCAACACAAAAGTACCCATCAACCGCTTTTGCTCTTGACATCCCGATCAAGATTGGCGATGAAGTCCTCAATAGACTCGAAATAACCGTCCTCGAGCACGCTGGAGTTGTGGTCGCCGCCGGGCAGGGGCTTCCAGATCTTGGTGGGAGATTGGGAGAGCTCGAAGAGGCGGCGCATGTGTGAGGGTCTGTTTCGTTCATTAGTCCAATGCTAGAGGTAATATGAAGTCAAGTAAGAATTGGGAAGGTTGTAGATTCAGACAGGTTCATAGAAGTGATAATCAGGTCCCCAAAGGGGACTCAGGTTTTGTGGATGGAAATTGGTCATCATTCAAGAGGGGGAGGGAGAATGGGAGTGGGAG